>CAJNSZ010000944.1:19346-35412 GCA_905329745.1 Rotaria sp. Silwood2 | reverse complement strand
TAAAGTATAGGATCTAGATAATAACCACAACCAACTTCTCTTGATTTTTTCACTTGAAATGTTGCTATAGATAATGAACCCGTGATTAATTCTAAAATCAACATAATTGTAGTAATAATAATGCTGAATTTGACAATAAATGGTTGTTGATGAACTGAAATACTTGGTTTAATATGATATCCAAGAATTGGATCGAGTGAGAAAATGAAATCTTGTGTTGAAAATTGACATTGTCTTCCATAGTAACAATTATTACACACACAAATAAATGTTGTTGGACAGGTTTCATTGTTGAAAAAACATTGACCATCATTATAACAAAGATTTTTTCCATTACAATTATATTTTGTCGTATAATTAAATTCGAAACAATTTGAAAAGCGATCACTATCACATATACACATGTAGTATTCGTCATAAAAGCACATCAATTGTGGATCTTGACGACATAAAAGTGGATAATATTTCACCCGACGTAGATATTCATACTGACGAAAAGTATCATTAAGAAGATAAAAAACTGGATAACAACGGTTTTTTGGTAATACTTGAGTATGAATATATTCGGATGGTATATATCTTTCTCTTAATACGGTTAGATAATAATTACCATCAGGTATTTGTATGAAAAGAATGTTAAATGGTTGTCGTACATAAATCGTCATAGTATTGTAACCGAAAGCAATCCTTTTTAGTGTAGTCATTCGTTCATGTTTTGTATATCTGTCAAATGCTATTATGTAATGTAGAATGAATGATGAACTTATTGTTAGTATTGTCTCATCTATACGAATATCAATTTGATTGCTTTTATATTGACATCGTTCACCTTGATAACCTTCTTTACAAACACAGATAAATCCATGTAAATTAATACGATCATCAATTGCTATACAAAGTCCATTGTGTTGGCATGGATTGTTAATTGATTGACATATTGATCTTTTCAAATAACAACGTGAACCGAACTTGTTCAAAGGGCACACACAGATAGATGGAGCAAGACAGAATGAGTCTTTTGAACATTGACATTGATGTGTAATATTACAGAAAGTACCAAAATATCCTTGATCACATCGACAAAAAAATAAATTGTTCATATTTGTATATTTCATACATCGACCATGTTCTCCACACGGCAATATACATAGTTTATTTTCTCGTACTTCAGGAATGATTAATTGAGTCGATATTCGATTAACAGGAAGAAACTGAAATGGAATTGGCAAATACCAACTCGTCCAATAATCTAATGTTGATTTATCGAAAAGATCAATTCGAATCGAATAATTTGCTGATAAATGTTTGGGCCGACGTGGATAAAGTAGATAGACATTAAATTTCGTATTACAATCACGAGCAGGCATATATATCATTTGTTCATGATTTGGTACAATGTTTCCTTGTTCATCAGTGAGCATGATGGTTAATCGAAAAATAACTGGAGGAGAAATAATACTTAGTGTTCTAAATTGCAAAGTCAAACTAACACGTTGACTCTGCCATTGACAATGAGAACCAAAATAATTTGGTGGACATAAACATATTTTTGTTTGATTAACACCCTTGAATAGAGTGACAACACCATAATGGCAATACCCAGCGAGTGCCATATCTATCTTAGGTATATTATTTTTGTGTTCATATTTGTCGAAAAAATTTTGAGCGGAACTTGTAGATGTTGTTGATGGAAAATAGCCAAGTCTCGAAGGAGTCATGAAGCGACGGATAGAAGTAGGGTACATCTCGATTCTAGGTTGAAGACTACATAAGTATGTATTATCATTATCGACTTTGTGGATTGTACTATAATGACTGACTCCTCTATTGAGCATTTGATTTTTAAGGCATACATCTTCTTGTACATTTTCTCTTTCTGAATGATGATTACAAATGTTGTCTTCAGTTATACATTTGGATTTGTTAAATGAATAGTAAGATTTGCTAATATCACTTGTTCCATTGTCGAAATAGAGTTTTAGAATAATCCCACCTTTCGCACAATCATATCTCCGCTTATGAAACATGTGAACTAATGGTAAACAATAAGTTAAATTCAAATCGCTGTTTCTGCATTGAAATTCGTTCGATGAACAATCTGTATGTGGACAATTCAGTTCATCGATACCGTTAAGACAATCCCAAAACATATTACAATGTGAGTATGCATTATCACATGGCCACCATTTACAGTTTGTTTCATCAGTTTCATCCCCCATGAGCTCTGGTATTTCGCCACATATGGATGAAAACGATATTCGTTGCAGGATACCATATATATTCTCATTTTCCTCATCCTCTCCTTGTGGACAATCAAGTCGTGCATTACCAATCGCTACAGGCAACAAGCACTTGGCTGGATCTGACGTACAATTAAATCGATTTGAGACATTCAAATGACACGTAGGAAATGATTCATCTTCATTATAAAAACAATCTTTGAATCCGTCACCAACACGATGATATGAAATGCATTTTAAAGATTGATTACAATGAAAATAAGATGAATTTGTACATGACATTTCATTACCGATAGTTGAACATACACGATAAAGGTTCCAGAACTCGGGATTCAACATATAAAACTCTTCTCTTGGATCTTTTGAAATCAAGTCAAAAATGCGGCAACATGTAAGACCATCGATTATTTTTATCGGGACTATTCTAGATAATAATGCAGGGCATTTCTGTGCATCAAAACATACGAAGTCAGGTACGACATTGATTTTAAATTGATTAATTGATCGATTAGTCAAATAGACAAATTGAAAATATCCATACATAACAGGATATTCAGGTAAAGTTAGCCATTCATCCAAACAATAATTGAGAAGAAATTCACAGTCTTTGTCCGAAGTAACATCAAAACATTCATTCGGTAGAAACACATCAGTCTGCAGGTTGTAAGCTAGATAAACACAAAATTTCACAACTAGCATTATAATCAAAGTAAATAGGGAAATATCGAGATATATAATAATGAAGAAAAAAAGAATACCGATGATTGACATTTAAACAAGAAGCATATTGGTGAAATCATTTGTTAGAGACGTGACATTCCGAAAATAAAACACGTGTACCTCGGGATCGTCAACTTTTGGAAACCTAATTTTTTATGTTTCATGTACGTCATGTTATCCTAGATATTCTGAAAAAAAAATAACGCTACTAACCTTTATTCAAAGGAATTATCAGCAAAAGACTAATGCTAGTGATGCGACATAATAAGAGAAGACACTGACTTTCACTTCTCACATTTTAGTTTAAAAAAGAAAACCTCCGAATTGGGGCAGCATTTTGGAAAACTAAATAGTACATTCTGTAAATAACTCGTGAGGCTACAAGATCCCTATCCAAAGTTTTTTCTGAGTATGCATAGATTTTTCAAAACAAAATCGATTTAGTTTTCGTTAGCGATGTGACAAAGTACGAATGTACCGACAAAAAACGGTTTTTATAAACGAATTAGAAATTCAAAGCCGACTCCAAAAAGTATGAACCCTTTCTTGACTATCTCTAGATGATGATAAGACAAAAAATTTTGTTTCGATATTTGATAGGATCTGTGGAAAACCAGTTTTTTAATAAGGAAGTTTTTTTTGAGTCCAATCTTGCTGAAAATATCAACATAGATGTGGTTCGTGTCGTAGAGTCTATTCTAAAGCTTTCAATTTTGTTTATTTTACATATTGTATGTCGAATATAGATTCGAATGTTAAAGAATCAAAGTCAAATGAAAGGTACATGTGTCCCGTTTTGCCTGAAGTGGTTCATATATAAATACGAAAATATTCGATATTATTTATTTCGATTTTTGTCTTTGGAACAATGAATAATAAATACAGATTACTTGTATCCAAAGAAAAAAAGAAATGAGTAAAATGCCATATGGTTATATTACCTTTTTTTTAAATATTTTCTCATGAATATAAATAATTCAACTCTAATTGTTGTACAATGATGTTATGGTTGTGCAATTTGCGAGTCAATGTTAACGAGTCGTGTTTTTTTTCCAAAGATTAATTTATCCTTGATAATCATTTCTATGTGCATAGTTCAATATAAAATTAACCTGACATTTATTCACATCGTACATACTTCTTTTTGACATAACTTTCTGCGACATGTATCTGTTAGTACTTTGATATTAATATTTTTTTATATCGACAGATTCTATCTATCATATTGATGGGAGCATATTTCTTTTCAAGATGTTGCCTTGTCATTTTTTTTTCTACAAATTCATACTTTCATCATCTCTATCATCTTTCAGACTATTATTGGAGTAATTAGTGTACTAATTATGTAAAATGACGAATTAGAATCGATTGAAAGTGTCATTTCGATATACAGAAAACAATTTCCAAATATGATGTATTGGTGGAAAATTCTTCTCGATCAATAAAAAAGGCAGCATTACAAAATGACGAAAAAATTTCAATGTTCAATATATTATTAAAAATTTAGATGATCACTGAGTCAAGTTCATTCTTTTTGACTTATTAGATAACTCATAACTTAATATTAGACTGAAAATCTAATGTTATTGGGTTGTGCTTTTCACGTATCTTATGTAAAGCAAATAAATTCATATATCCTGTAAACTGAATCTGTCGAAAATACAGCTGATTGAAAACTGCAACTGTTTCATAATCCTTCTGACTTTATCTACATAATGAAATATGATTCTGTTCAAAGTTTTTGACATAGTCAGTACTTTTTCAAAACAGATTATTGACAATAGAGACGAAATTAGTTTAGATGTTTTATAACTGGTATCGATGTTGAGTGAGTAGATCAGAACGAATCGACTAACTACCGGTACCAGTTCTATCTATGGATACTATTATTTTATTGATCGATTTTGAAACAAAATTTCACTACAGATGCTGTACGAAATAGGTGTCACCTGCTTAATATGATCCTAACTTTATATGAAAACTGTTCAGTTAGACAATACTAATCCTCTGATTCCACATATTTTATTGAATTACTTATGACGACAAACAAAAAGAAATAAAAAGGCAACAAAACTCATCCTCGCATCTATAAACAACGTCATACTCTAAAGATCAATGGAAGTTTTGAATAAGTTTATTTAATAAAAGTAGAGAAGTCAGCTTGATAGATTGGTGTATGATTGATCTACAAGTAGTAATTAATCTAGCAGCAAACCAACTAATATCTGGTACCGATTCTATTTCTAATTGACGCTAACTATTCAGTGTTATCTTATATGTTTTATCTACCCAGACCAAAGATGTACGGCGGGAACCGGCCGTATCCCATGAAATTCCGGTCAATTCCTGGAAGCAGTGTTCCGAAATCAGATCTGGTTTCCGGATCCTGCTTAGTTCCAGCTCATTCCGAGTTCATGGGGAATTTGAATTTGCGGCAAATTCAAATGTTTATACTGCTATACCGCTATAGCGGTGTAGTGGTATAGTGGTATAGCGGTATAAGTATCCTTATACCGCTGTATCTCTATAGCTTCTTTAAAGACAAAGAAATCTCCTACCGAAGGGTAAAGCCACCTTAAGAGTAGCCCTTCAAAGATACCACCTTCAGGGTACCTTTTCAAGGGCACCCTCAAGGGTACCCTCCTCAGCCTCACTTTGTTGTTCCCCAAGGGTACCTTCCTCATCCTCAAGATGCTTCTCTACCTCTATATAATGAATTTGTCGCAAATTCATTTTTTTTAAAGAAAATGAATTTGCCACAAATTCAAATTCCCCATCATATGTCTAAAACACTTTAACCGGATCCGAGTCGTATACCTGCCGTTTTCGGTACGGTTCCAAACAAGGGTTCCGGTGTTTCGTCCCGACCACAGGATCCGGTTAAATCCCACCTCTTTCCGTTTCGTTGGCAAAGTCCACATTCGGTCTTTCAAAGACCTTTGAAAGATATTTAAAAGATCATTCAAAGACTTTGAAAGATCTTTCAAAGACTTTTCGAAGACTTCAAAAGATCTTTCAAAGACTTTTCGAAGACTTCAAAAGATCTTTCAAGTCTCTTTATGAGAGTTTGCAACATCTATCAAAGACATTTCAAAGATCTTTCAAAGACTCCAAAATCTCTACGTGTAATGTGTAAAGACACAGTTAATGTCGTGCCCCACAGCAAGCACTCTTCCAAAACCACGAAGTACCTAAGTGAGGTATTTCATTAGAATTCGTAAGGTGGATGTGGATTCAAATTTTCTCCTTCACTTTCGCGTGCGTCGGCGTTTATACCAAATCTTGGTAGTGAAGATCCTGGTCGTCCCAGGGTCAATCATACCTTGAATGTAAGGTATCTGAGAATAGATTTCCCACGTATTTTATTTTTCTTAAACTCAGATAGTCGCCTGAAAACAGCTCCCACGATAGGATCGTCTTGTGAAATCTCTGCGGAAGTCATTTCTTTTGATTGTTCCGACTTACGTGTGCAAGGTGGCATCAAACTAAGGTGTATGGCAAAAGTATCTTTGAAAGTGTTTGAAAGATCTAAGAAAGATCTATGAAAGATATTTCAAAGATCTTTCAAGGAGATTTCGAACCGGTTGTCATGTGTTTCCAGTGGGAAGCGGCCGGTTCCTTCCCGCTTTCCAGCGGGTTTCTCGAAGTTCCGATGTTTTTCCTGTGGATTTCCAGTGGCGGGCAATTAGCGGAACATTCCGTTTCCGGGTACGAGAATTTTCCGGCCGGAATACTGCTTCCGTGATCCGGTTATTTTTCCGGCCGTTTTCGGCCGGAAAGACACCGGAAACGGCGAAAAAAGACCGGAAATTAGACCGTTTCTGACCGGTTCCTGAAGGATCCGGAGGCCGGAATCATCGACCTGGGTAGCAGAAATTTTCAAGTAAATGTCACTTTCTCTAGAATGATCATTAAAGAAGTCTATTTTATGGAAAAAGTCCTACTAAAGACATAACGAACAGAGGAGGCATAAGGAGTCAAATAGACTCATTGCCCACTTTTGTTCAAACTCAAGTAGAGTCATATATAAAATCTGTCCCTGCAATCCCTGCGGAATTTAAATGTAAAACACAATGTAACTACTCTTGCTAATCACAGGAAGATTATTCTATTATATCTATTTTGGGACATATTTCGTCTCCATGTTTTTACTTAATCCTTCAAAAATGCAATAGGGAAGTAGTTAACATATTAGAACAAGATGTTATTGATATACGGTCTGTGATGGGTTGCCAAGGTGTCTTAGTTCGATATGATTTTGTTCAGGTTTCAATTCTATGTAGGATTTCATTACTCAACTACACTCTTTTGCTTCCTAAAACCACATAAACTGACCTTATATGACTTCCTAGTTGTATCTCTCTAAATATACTTTCGTCTACCAAAGGATATATTAATGCAAAACCTATACTGCCAATTTTCTAGCATGCCTTATATTATAGATATTTACAGAAGCAACAAAATTATATATTTTCCAAACCGA
This sequence comes from Rotaria sp. Silwood2, assembly GCA_905329745.1. NCBI lineage: Eukaryota > Metazoa > Rotifera > Eurotatoria > Philodinida > Philodinidae > Rotaria > Rotaria sp. Silwood2. The sequence goes on along the minus strand of CAJNSZ010000944.1, from coordinate 27,969 downwards.
AAAGTAGTGGCGATGTCAAAGACCTCTGTGCAAGAAGAGGATATTTCCCAACATTATTGGTGTAGAATTCAATCCATTACAATAGCATTTCAAGGTAATCGAAGTTGGGTGTGCAGAATATGTGCTTTTTCTTGCAGTTGGAAATGAGCAAAAAAATTGTCCGCTTCAACCGATTTTTATATAAACATCAAGTGTTAAGACAAGTCGATGAATTTATAAAGAACTCAAAACCATGTGCTGAATTGCAAATATGAGTGTAGGCTCCTATAGACCGATATTGTCTTGTAACTCCTTCTGGTAGCAATTTTTTTCAATATTGTTCACTATTGAAGGCATTAAAGTCACGACAACTAGTAGTTAAAGCAATAGCTGTAAACTATCATTAGAAATTCTCAAGCTCGTGCTGAGTTTTCAAAAGCTAGACAAATTCATTTTTTAAGTCAAATACTAAAACATTATAATTTACATTTCAAGGCTTTATCCATTACATACTACTATTTGAAAAACAAACAGAATACTTGAGTTTTCTCAGTAATTAAATTAATATACAATTATTCTTACTTACAGTAACTTCGATTCAAAAATAGTGAATAACGAAATGCTTGTCGACATTTAATATCTTTAATGTGATCAAATGAAGTTAGCATGGTTAACATCACTTCGGAATTTCTGAAGTTGAAACAAGATAAACTCTCAGCTGGCACATCCGTCTGTTGCAAAAATTGACCATCACCACATGGAAAACCAAGAGGATATCGATTAATACGCTCTTCACATCGAAATGTGATAACTGAACCACAAACAGGATGTTGGAAAGGCGAATTCATGAAGGAGCTGTCTTTCTCTTCACTACCATCGAGACAGTCAATACTTAAGTAGCTGTCTTGGGCAAATATTAATGGAATACATTGACCACCATAATGACATCGATATTCATCATCAGCACATGATGTCATTTCTAATGTTTCACACCACTGTTCGTCTTCGCCACTCATACAATCAACTTTGCCATTACATATTTGCCGCCAGTCGAGACATAAAGACCATGGCCCACGATGGCAACCAGATAAAAAGCGATAACATGTGGTAATACTTACGCCAGCAAAAATGCTGGGACGAATTTTCATCGAAGCTTTAATAATTTCATTAAATGACAAAAATGAATTGTAGACAAATCGATACTGACATTTCGATCCAAACCATGACGATGAACAGTTATAGAATAATTCTGAACTTTGATTATTCATTTCATACCGTTCAGCAAGATCGATAGGTGCTGACCAATTAAGAAGTTGTTCACTTGTTATACCTTGTTCGCTCAATTCTTTAAAAGTAATATTGTTTGCTATATTTTCATTCAATATATCAGACATCTCTTCTTCTTTTTCATCATTATCAGGTCGTCGACAATAGGGAGTCAACTGATTGTTCATAATGTAAGATGAATATTCATTTAATTCACCTTCGATGAGTTGAGTGTACAAACAATCAAATGTCAGATACGAACTCTGACGAATATCCGAATAATATAGTGAATATTGAGTATGCACTGTATTATGCAGAGCAAGAAATATCATCACATACAAAATCAGCATTCTTTCAAGAGTTGTATGAAAGATTATAATTACCAATACTCTTGTATTCCTAGAATATATCAATCAACAAAAAGAGTTTTTTTCTATTTTACGGAAACGAAAACTGAAAGAATACATAAACCCCCCGACACATTAGAAGACCCCTATTATGGCTGCTTTTATAAAGAGCTTCTAAAATTTATTATTGTTTTTTTGCACTTCTTTACAAGCCGATATATGATTCCCAATATGAACAATATTTATCTTCCGGCGATTTTAGTGGTTCGAACTATGAGCTGAGCAAGTCATAAAAAATATCAATTGAAAACACGATCCTTCATTGATAAAACTAGGACAGAAAATGCTCCACACAATATTCATTTGAAAGACATCCTGAAGAAGAATTTTGCGTTCTCTTCGTGAAAAAGTGCGTCCCCTTTTTCATAGAATACAACTATCATATAGGATACACTGGAATGGATCATTTAAAACAGATCTTGATCATAAAACTATAGCTGTTTCAGATGGATCTACTGTATTATTCCAAAAGACGCTGATGAGATAAACTATGCACGATTTTCATTGTATGATTGATTGTATAGTACAAAGAATAGTTTTGTCGTCAACTGTATGTTATATTTTTTTTACTGGGATATGATGTATGATTTTTAACTAACTAGCTGCTAAAAATAAGATGGACACATTTATTAACAATGTATTGAATAAAAGGTGGCTGAAAATGAAAACTATCATTAAGAGTATCAAAAGATATGACTTTTCTGAAGGACATAATAGAAGACCCCCTTACAACTTGTGAACGATAAAACAGAATAGAAGATCCAGGGTCTTCTAATACGTCGGGGGTTTTATTATGTTCCTGTTTGTTTTCCGCAATTATACAATGTATGTGGCTTTCTGTTTCAATAAAATGAAACTCACGATTTATAGATTAAAAGGCAAATTGACGTTCTCCCATTCGATAATCACCCAAGTGGGTGTGAGTGTCGGTGGACGTGGACGTGAATATGATGTGGGTGTAGGTATGGGGTGCGTGTGAATGTGCTTGTATGAATCAGTTCACCACACCCACATCCTCCAAGTAGAGTAAAATTTACAAAAAAATTGTGAATTATTTCTAGAAATAATGGTTGCCCATAAAGAATGATATTGTTACTATTTTCACATTGTCTCCTCTTTTGTCTACTTACTAAACATACATATTTCAACTAAAAGGTTCGGCATGCAATGCTCTACAAATCCATATATAATTTGATTTGTAACTATATAGTTTTGAACGTACCACAAAATAATGACAAGTAAAAACATTCAAACAGATGTCAAAGATGAGTACGAATGTGATGATGAAATAATAAAAGTGTTTCGAGATTAAGGCGAAACTATTTTGTTAATTATAATTCATTTATGGCAACAAATAGTCAGTAAAATCGACTTCTTCACAACGCACTTCATATCAGTTTCTCGTCATTACATCTTCACATTCGTTCTTATTGTTGACATCTGTTTGAATGCTTTTACTTTTCATTGTTTTTGCTGTATATTTAAAAAGAGTTTCAAAGCAAATTATAAATAGATTTGTAGAGGATTTTGCGCTGAATCTTTTGGTCAAAATATGAATATTGAACACATGGACAAAAGATGAGGCAATTTGAAAAGAATGACGATATAATTCATTATGATCAATCATTATTTCTCGAAATAATTCAATCTTTTTGTAAATTTTGGTCTACTTGAATCTCCGTAACAACAATAAGTAGAAAGGGAAAATTCTAGCATAGAGTCGATCTAGACATCTACGTAGTATGTATACTATGGATATCAGCCTCTTCTACGCTAAGGAAAAATCTGGAGAATAGTAAGCAGAAAAAAAGTTTTTGTTTCCATAACAAACGAATAAAAGGTTTATGAGTTTGCAATGAGACATAAACCCTTCGTTTCCGGATCTGAAGAAGCATAATAAACGGTTTTTTCTGTTTATTATTTGAAAAAAAAGATTTATAAGGTATTTCAAAAACGCAAACAAGGGTTTATGTCACGTTGCAGACTCATAAACCCCTATTTTTTAGTGTGTCGGTAAGGGTAGATGAAGATGATGGTTGCGATGAGGCTGAGTAAAGGTACCACAATACAGAGTATTTTCATTTTGTGAAATATTATGAGGTGACAATGGGTGGGGTGTGGGTGTGGGTGTGTGTAGGGTGTGGATGTCAGGTGTCGGGTGTGCGTGAGTCACTGTGAATTTAGGTGTTGGCGTAGATACCGACGTAGAGAAGCTATATAGGTTGTGTCCATGCATCTTGACAGCCACCCCTATACACATTAACAGACCAAGACCCTGACACAGACGCAGACCCACCCATGCCCAACCACGCTCACATCAATACCCTAAATTATAAGGATTTAGCGAAGTTCTTTACAGATTTTTATTTAGCCTGTTCGATGCTTGATCTTGAGAGTTCTAACAAAATTAATAACTGATCTGCTTCAGAATTTGAAAAAAAATTATGAAATGGTTCAGTAAGGATCTTCTCTACTTTCCATTGACGATGCATTCAAGACCTTCGAATCACTGAGTCCCAACAAATCACAATTTTAGTGTTAAGTAAAATATTAACTGCAACAAATGGAAAAGCTACTCAAGATTTTACTATACTTTTTTTAGTTGGATTCTGACAGGATTCTGACAGGATTCTATAAATTCCAGAACCTTCCTGGGTTTTATTCTAATTTTATTTTGCATCCGCATATAGATGAATGGAAGATTACGGGCAAAATATTAGAAGATTTTTTCTTTAAATCTTTTGCAGATTTATATTCAATATGATTTGACATCTACGGTAAGAAACCCAATTATCCTTGAGATTTTGTTTTTATGTAAAACTTGAAAACTCATCAAAATTTAAATTTAAATATCAGTTTAGTTGTTGCACTAGTTTTTCCTTTAAAAGAAACCTTTTTTGATAAGAAGCCAGTCGTTCAGTAAAACTTGGTCTGAATTCAATTTTTGCGTGGAACGAAAATTAGAAACATGTTGTTTTATTTGAATTGAAATTAACACGTAATAGTAAAATTTTATCAACAGAAATCAATTTCTAAAGTTTAGTCTTACTTTTTTCGAATTTTCTTCTTGGAATAATTTATGTCTACATGCAATTCGCATGCAAGTTAATAGTTCAGATAGAATCTAAGATAAGGAACGTTGAAGTTATATTAAATAGTATCGTGCAGTTCAGTGCGGTAAGCTGATCGATTTTTAACCTGAAGGTGTAGAAATGGCACTCCATATTTATTTCTCCTCTGTTCTGCTTAGAAAACCCTTGACAGATCCTGTCCAGAAATTTGTTGGTATTCCATGCCCACATGTTTCTCTCAGGATTTTCCATTTCCTATCCATATTTCTTGTGTAAAATGTATTGGTAAACTACTTAGAATATTTATAAAATCCTGTTTTGAATCTTGTCAATATCTTGAAATTCCGCAGCTACATACTTTTTTAAGGATTTTCTCGTTTCCTGATGAAAAAGCAGCGAATTTGGTTGGAACTCTTGTCGATTATGTCAGGGATCTAGCTCGGAAATATCAGAGATTTTTCCCTTGGAAAAGTTCAACAGTACCTATTAGAATTGATTGAAGTTTACTAGAATTCAGCATAAACCACCGAGTTTCGTAATAATCTGGAATCAATGCAGAAATCGTGTATCTTGATGGATCATATTTGACTGTATAAGTCGCGGAACCCATCAAAATATATCAATATTCATTGCGATACATCAGTATGTCAGTCTCCAGGATCTTATTTCTTTTTCTTATCAAGATTCTACGGTTGATTCTCAGTCTTTTGACTTTATTTTCTAAAATACTAACAGGTCCTCGTCAATCGTAGTAGATCATGAGATCTATTTTTTTCCCTCTTATCAAATAGACTACCCTAGCAGGCAAAACTAAGCAAAAAACGCGTTAAAACGAACGTTTTTTTCTTTTCTTTTAACTTATTTAAACTTTCAACAAATGTCCGAATTTTCACGTTTTAACAGTTGAATCAATTTCGACTTTAAACTCGTTGTAGGGAGTGAAAACAAACGTTTAACTGCGGTACATAAGTAAACGTACAAAAACATGAAAAATCGGACATCTGTTGACAGTTTAAATGGGTTGAAAGTTTACGTTTTCACGGGTTAATAATTGAGCATTTGAGTGCTATAAAATACATAGAAAATTTTTTCAATATTGAATGCTAGTTATTTTTAATTAGAAGATTTCTGTGTACTCTCACAGTTGTCAGAAAACGATTGTTAGACATACATATATCTCTAAATACAGTTCACATTTTTTATTTTCATTTCATGCATATGTACTTTATTTAAAAAGTTGACTATGCTCAGATATATATATATATATATATATGTAACACTCCTTTCTTCTGATAACTGTGAAATTACATATAGAAATCTCCTAAAAAATACTTAGTATTCAATATTGACAAAATTTTCAACGTATTTTATAGGACTGAAATACTCAATCATTCACTGATTAATTTCCACTGCTCTTCCTAGTGGATTTAGTTTTTAATAGATTTCGTGTACTACTAATTTGTCGCCTTATGATAGAAAATGGAGAGAGGATCTAAAATGCAAATAGTTGTAATTGCGTAACTGGGGGTAACGAACGTTAAACTTTAATTACTTAAAATTATTACATTTAGTTATATTGCTCACATCTTACACGATGAATACGACAATGAAAAAACTATCTATATTCTAAAAAAGATAGATAAAGTTTGCAATAGATAGAAAGATGCTATTCTGTTCACCTTTTAAAAACATTATTCCTAAATCACTCGTCAAAAATTCTGTAAGCATGCATTAAAAGATTGCGTTCTAGGCTTCTCACCTATATCTTGTGGGTGGGTGTGGGTGTGGGTGTGGGGGGGAGGTGGGGGTGGGTGTGGGGGGGGGTGGGGGGGGGGGGGGGTGGGGGGGGGGGGNAGTGCTATTTGAGGGCCATATTAGTTTAAATAGAATGGTGCTGTAATTAGTTCACGACGCAACAGATTCTTACAAGGATCTGTTAATACGACTTAGTGTAAGAAATCAGAGACTACGATTTTCCGTACGGTTTTCGTCTGATCGTATCAGATCAAATATGATCAAACGTACGATTCTTGTAAGGTCTTATTATCTGAATGTTCGCCCTGGGGTGACAATACCTAGCGAGTACAATATCTATCTTAGATATATTATTTTTATGTTTATTTTTGTTGAAAAAATTTTGAGTGGAACTTGTAGATGTTGTTGATGGAAAATAGCCAAGTCGCGAAGGAGTCAAGAAGCCACGGGTAGAATCAAAGAACATGTCCGTGCTAGGTTGAAGAATACATAAGTATGTATTATCATTATCGACTTTGTGGATTGTACTATAATGACTGACACTTATATGGACCATTTGATTTCGAGGGCATACATCATCTTGTACATTCGCTCTTTCTAAATGACGATTACAAATGTTATCTTCAGTTATACATTTGGATTTATTAAATGAATAGTAAGATCTGCTAATGTCATTTGTTCCATTGTCGACATAGAGTTCATGAATAATTTCATTATCCGTACAATTATCTCTCCTCTTATGGAACATGTGAACTAATGGTAAACAATAAGTTAAATTCAAATATTTGTTTTTGCATTGAAATTCGTTCCATGAGCAATCTATATGTCGACAATTAAGTTCATCGATACCTTTAAGACAATTCCAAATCCCATTACAATGTGAGTATGCATTATCACATGGCCACCATTCACAGTTTGTTTCATCAGTTTCATTCCCGTTTACGTGTGGTATTCCGTCACATATAGATGAAAACGATATTTGGTGCAGGATACCATATATATTCTCATTTTTCTCATCCTCTCCTTGTGGACAATCAATTTGTCCATTACCAATCGCTACAGGCAACAAGCACTTGGTTGGATCTGACGTACAATTAAATCGATTTGAGACATTCAAATGACACGTAGGAAATGATTCATCTTCATTATAAAAACAATCTTTGAATCCATCGCCAACGCGATGATATGAGATGCATTTTAAAGATTCATTACAATAAAAATAAGATGAATTTGTACATGACATTTCATTACCGGTAGTTGAACATACACGATAAAGGTTCGAGAACTCGTGATTCAACATGTAGAACTCTTCTCTCAGATCATTTAAAATCAAGTCAAAAGTACGGCAGCATGTAAGACCATCGATTATTTTTATCGGGACTATCCTAGATAATAATGCAGGACATTTCTCTGCATCGAAACATACGAAGTCAGGTACAACATTAATTTTAAATTGATTAATTGATCGATTAGTCATATAGACAAATTGAAAATATCCATACATAACAGGATATTCAGGTAAAATTAGCCATTCATCCAAACAATAATTGGCAAGAAATTCACAGTCTTCGTCCCGAGTAACACCAAAACATTCATTCGGTAGAAACACATTAGTCTGCAGTTTGTAAGCTAGATAAACACAAAATTTCACAACTAGCATTATAATCGAAGTAAATAGGGAAATATCGAGATATATAATACTGAAGAACAAAAAAAAGAATACTAATGATTGACATTTAAACAAGAAACATATGAGTGAAATCATTTGTTAGCGACGTGACATTCCGAAAATAAAACACGTGTACCTCAGGATCGTCAACTTTTCGAAAGCTACTTTCTATGTTCAATGTACGTCATGTTATCTTAGATATCGTGAAAAAAGTAACGCTCTGGACCTTTATTTGGAGAACTTATCAGCAAAAAACTAATGCTAGTACCCACGCAGACAGATAAATGGCAAAACGCCGTTTTGACGTGTTGAAGGTTAGAATAGAAGAAAACAACGCTTTATAACGCGTTGACTGAACACATGAAAGAAATAACCGCGTTTCAACGCGTTTAACTTTTTGTTGACGCATTTTAACGGGTTGAAAGATCATGAGAGGGCAAGTAATGCGTTTTAACTTGAATAAAACGAAAGCTTTT
>CAJNSZ010000944.1:0-19336 GCA_905329745.1 Rotaria sp. Silwood2 | reverse complement strand
TATTTTTACACCATAAGTGCACTTTTAAGTGCTCTTTAATATGACTTTTTATTGATTGAATTCGCTCAAACAGTTGGAAAAATACATCGATAGGAAAAATGACGCGAACTTTTTTGCCATGCCTTACTTTGTTTTCTAAACTGTAAAGTCAAACAAACACGTTGACTCTGCCATTGACATTGGGAACCAAAATAATTTTGTGGACAGAGACATGCTTTTGTTTTATTAATACCCTTGAATAATGTGAGAGCACCATAATGACAATACCAAGCAAGTGCAGCATCCATCTGAGATATATCATTTTTGTGTGTAGATTTTTTGAAAAAGTTTTGATTAGAAGTTGTAGATGTTATTGATGGATAATAGCTAAGTCGTAAAGGACTCAAGAAGCGATCGTTGAAAGCAGAGAGCATCCCCGTGTTAGGTTGAAGACTGCATAAGTATGTATTACGATTATCAACTTGATAGATTTGACTCTCATAATCGACCAGTATGGTGCGTATATGACTTTTAAGACATATGTCTTTTTGTACATTTGCTCTTTCTGAATGATGATTACAAATGTTGTCTTCAGTAATACATTTGGATTTGTTAAATGAGTAAAAATATTTGCTAATGTCACTTGTTCTATTGTCGAAATAAAGTTCTTGAATAACTACATTATTATCGGTACAATCATCTTTGCGCTTATGAAACATGTGCACTAATGGTAAACAATAAGTTAGATTCAAATATTCGCTTTTACATTGAAATTCATTCAATGAGCAATTCGTATCGGGACAATTAAGTTCATCGATGCCATTATGACAATCCCATAATGCATCACAATGTGAGTATGCAGTATCATATGGCCACCATTCACAGTTTGTTTCATCAGTTTCGTTCCCATCTGTTGCTTCAATGTATGGAGTTATGTCACATATAGATGAAAATGGTATTGGTCGCTGGATGCCATATATATTGTTTTCTGTCTCATCTTCTCCTTTTGGACAATTGTTAATTCCATCCCCAATCGCTACAAGCGACAAGCACTTGGTTGGATCTGATGGACACATAAATCGATTTGAGTCATTCAGATGGCATGCAGAAAATGATTCGTCTTCATTATATAAACAATCTCTGAATCCATCACCAACACGATTATATGAAATGCATCTTAAAGATGTATTACAATGAAAATAAGATGAATTTGCACATGACATTTCATTGCCGGTAGTTGAACATACATGATAGAGCTGAAAGAATTCATATTCAACATGTAAAAATGCTGCATTTGATACTCGTAAATCAAGTCAAAAGTTCGGCAACATGTAAGATGATCGACTGTTTTAATTGGGACTATTCTAGATAACAATGTAGGACATTTTTCTGCATCAAAACATACGAAGTCAGGTACGACATTAATCTTAAATTCATTAATCGATCGATTAGTCAAATAGACAAATTGAAAATATCCATACATAACAGAATATTCAGGTAAAACTAACCATTCATCCAAACAAGAATTGGCTAGAAGTTCACAGTTTGTATCCCAAGTAACTTCAAAATATTCAAATGATGGATAGAAGTGAAACTGAGGATCGTAGTCTAGATTAGCACACAATTACAAAAGAAGCGTTATAATAAAAGTCAATTGAAAAATATCATAAGATAAAATACTGAAGAAAAAGGCAATGCCCAGGATTTACATATCAACAAGAGATGTGTTAGCAAAATCATTTGTTCGTGCAATGACTTTGCAAAAGTAAAACATATATCTCTTCGAATAATGAAATTTCCTGAAGTTAATTTTTATATATTACGTGTATGTTACGTTACTTTGGGTACCCTGAAAAAACCATCACGAAACATCTTTGTTCAAAAGAGTTCTCTGTAAAAACGTAGCACTAGAAACGTTACACAATATAGCAAACATCGATTTTCACTTCACGCATTTTTGTTTAAAAAATCTCCAAACTGTGGCAACGTTTCTCAAAAACTCAGTTGTACATTCTCTAAACAACTCTTGAAACTAAAAAATCTGCATGCAAAATTTTTTCTGAGCATGCATTGATTTTTGAAAAACAAGCAATTTACTTTTCGTTAGTATTTTGACAAAGTGAAAATATACCAGCGAAAAATATTTTTATAATTGAATAGATGGGTCAAAGCCAATTATAAAAAATAAAAATCCTCCTTGGACATCTTTAGAAGATGATAAGACAGAAATTTTTCTTCCAAGATTTGATAGGATAAGTAGAAAGTCGATTTTTATCGGAAAGCTTGAAGTCCGCACTTACTGAAAATTTTAACACGGATGTGGTTCGTACCATAAAAACTATTCTGAGGGTGTGGGTGTGGATGTGGTAGGGATATGAGTTTGAATTGAAAGCAAAGATTCACATCCACACTCTTCTCGATTGATAAAAAAAACAGTCTTAAAAAATGACGAAAAAAATTTCAATGTTCAAGGTCTTATTGAAAATTCACACGAGCACTGAGTCAAGTTCATTCTTTTTGATTGATTAAGTGATTCTTAAGTTAATATTAAACTGAAAAGCTAATCTTATTTGGTTGTGCTTTGTGCATATCTTTAGTATTGTAAAGCAAATAAGTTCTATTATAATATGCTGCAGTTTTGAATCGAGACAAAAAATAAAAATTTGACATGTCTATTGTGAACTAAGTCTGTCGAGAACACAGCTAATGCAAAATATATCAAACATTCCATAATCCTTCTCATCTTATCTATATAATGAAATATAATCCTGTTCAAAGTCTTCGACATAGTCAGCACTTTTTTCAATAGTGATTGTTGACAATAAAGACGAAATCAGGGGTGTGGGTTTGGGTGTAGGTATCGGTGTGGATAGTCTATTCACTCATTGCAATACTCACACATCCCACACCCACCCTAACATAGTGGCAGCGTGAAGACGTCTGATGAAGAAGGAGATATTTCCAAAAAGCGGTGTAGAATGTAATTCAATGCAATAGCATTTCAAATCAATCAAAGTTGAATGTACATAATATAAGAGCCAGTCCATATAAGCCACGACCGAAGTTGCTCAATCAAGGTCCTCAGATTTTACTCAATTTAAGACATATTGTAGAGGGAAGCGTTTTATGCATTATGACACAAAGTGTTTTAAAAAATATTGATCCCTCAATTTTTTATGAGCATTTTACGAAGAGGCCTAAAAATGGCCATATTCCACCAAGGAGGTCTGGTGTGAATTGACCATAGCTCAAGAATAACTAGACCGATTCAGCTGAAAGCTTTTAAGGACATATATCTCAGTGAGTCATATTCATCATACAATTTTTGTTCGAAAATATTGAGCCGTTGGAATTTTATGAAGCACCCAATATATGGAGAATGAAACATTTCCGGTAAGTTTGATGCTTCATAACTTTTGATTGGAATCGAATAGATGCCTGAAATTTTCATTGTAGATAGGACGCTGATATATGTACCTCTCCTGAAAATTTCAGTTTTCTATATCATTCCGTTTGCTCAGGAAAGTTCTCTCAAAAACGAGTTTTTGATGGAATTGGTGGTGTTCAGGTTTGGCTATCTCCCAAGATATGGATTGCTCTGGGAGGTGATATGTCGAAATTAGAAGTACTGTCTGTGAATTACAACCCTATAAAAAAAATTACCGTGGGATCTCCAGAAATGGTCCTGGAAGACTCATTGAAAAATACCAAAACTGAGCCCTTTACAATAGGAAGTGTACCAAGTTCGCTTACATTAGAAATTACTCCAAGAGTTTCATCATATGAAATAAATCCTACCTAGTAAAAATCAGCATTTGATCCTCTATTACCTCAGGTAATAGAGGATCAAATGCTGCTTTTTACTGGATACAATTTATCTTATATAATGTAACTCTTGGAGCAACTTTTAAAGTGATAGGGGTGCGTTTCCTATAGGAAAGGGCTCATTTTTCAGTGTTTTTCACTAGATCTTCCAGGGCTATTGTTGGGGATTCCACGCTAATTTTTTTATAGGATTGTAGTCCACAGAGAGTATTTCTAATTTTGACATATCAGTTCCCAAGGCAACCCATACCTTGGGAGATAGTCTAACCTGAAAACTCTCAATTTCATCAAAAATTCGTTTTTGAGAGAACTTTCCTGACCAAACGGAAAAATATAGAAAACTGAAATTTTCAGAAGAAATGCATATATCAGTGCCCTATCTATAGTAAAAATTTCAGGCCTCTATCCGATTCCAATCAAAAGTTATGAAGGACCAAACTTACCGGAAATGCTTCATTTTCCATATATTGGTTACTTCATAAAATTCCAATGGCTCAATATTTTCAAACAAAAAATTTATAGTGAATAGGACTTACTGAGATATATGTCCGTAAAAACGTTCAGGTAAATCGATCTAGTCATTCTTGAGATATGGTCACATTCGGACTCCCCTTGGTGGATATGGTCATTTTTAGACCTCGTCGTAAAATGCTTATAAAAAATCGAGGGATCAATATCTTTAAAACGCTTTGTGTCAAAATTCATGAAACTCTTTCCTCGACAACATATCTTAAATTGAGCAAAATCTGAGGATCTCAGTTGGATAGGGTTCCTATGTGATCGGTCGTGGCTTATATGGACTGACTCATAAGCTCTTGCTCATAGTTAGAAATGCAAATAAATCTGGTTTCTTTTTTTTTATTTGACTTTTACATAAACATTAAGTGATGAGACGAGTTAATAGATTTATAAAGAATTCAAAATCATGTAATGCACAGCAAACATTAGTAGAGAAGCCTAAAAAACGTTTTGTCTTAGAAGTTCTTCTATCAAAAATGTTTTTCAATGTTATTCATCATTGTAGGCGTCAGAATCGTGACAACTAGTAACCGATATAATAACGGTAAATTATCATTAAAAACTTTCAATATGTTACTAAGCTTTCGAAAACTAAGCAAATTTCTTTTTTCAATGAAGGACAACGAGATGATAATTTATATTTCAAGACTTTATCTATTGCATACTAGCGGTTGAAAAGCAGAAAAAACACTTGAGTTTTTTCAGTAGTTAAATTAATGTACAGTTATTCTTACTTACTATAACTCCGATTTGACAGTAGGGAACAACGAAATGCTTGTTGGCATTTACTATCTTTAATGTGATGGAACGAAGTAAACATGGTTAAAGCCACTTCTCTATTTTGTTTGTTCGAACAACCATTTATATTAACTGGAATCATAGCCGTTGGAAAAAATTCACTATTACCACATGGAAAAGCAAGAGCATATCGATCAATACGCTCGTCACATCGAAATACGATGCGCGAACCACAAAAATAATTTTTCAAAGATATATATTTGTAGTAGCTTTCTACCTCTTCACTACCATCGAGGCAGTCAATACTAACAGTGCCGTCTCGTGCATATGCCATTGGAATACATTGACCATCATAATGACATCGATATTCATCATCAGCACATGTTGTCATCTCTAATATTCCACACCATTGTTCGTCTTCGCCATTCATACAATCGACTTTGCCATTACATATTTGCCGCCAGTCGAGACATAAACACCATGATTCACGATTACAATCAGCTAAGAAGCGATAACACATGGTAATACTTATGTTGAGCATCAGGTTTAAACGACTTTTCAAGAAAAAATGAATAATTTCATTAAATGACAAAGAGGAATCGTAGACAAATCGATATTAACATTTCAACCCAAACCATGGCGATGAACAGTTATAGAACAATTCTGAACTTTGATTATTCGTTTCATATCGTTCAGCAAGATCGATGAGTGCTGACCACTTAAGAAGTTGTTCACTTGTTACGCCTTGTTCACTCAATTTTTCAAAAGTAATATTGCTTGCTATATTTTCATTGAATGTATCAGATGTTTCTTCTTCTTTGTCATCATTATCAGGTCGTCGACAATAGGGAGTCAACTGATTGATCTTAATGTAAGATGAATATTCATTTAATTGATCTTCGATGAGTTGAGTGTGTAGACAATCATATGTCATATACAAAATAGGACAAATATCAGAATAATATAGTGAATATTGAGTATACACCACATTATGCAGAGCAAGCAATATCATCACATACATGATCAGCATTCTTTCAAGAGTTGTATAAAAGATTATAATTATCAATACTTTTATAGTCCTGCAATATGTTGATTAACAAAAAGGTTATTTTTTTCATTTTACGGAAACGCAAACTGAAAGAATACATATGGTGTTCCTGTTTGTTTTCTGCAATTATAGAACATATGTGGCTCCTGTTTTAACAAAACGAAAATCACGATTCATAGATTAAAAGACAAATTGATGTTCTTCTGCTCGATAATCACCCAAGAGTAAATACGATAAACAAAACTGTATCAGATGCAAAAGTTAGTCTTTCATGATTTACTTATTTCTGAAAAAAAAATGTTACTGAGTATAAAAGAAGAAAGCATTTATTAGGTGTTTTAAAATGTCGAAAGACCTTTTAAAAGGGCAGAGTTCAGTAAGCGATAAAAATCGACTTTCTCTCGAAATCCAATGTTATCATTCCAACAGAGTCATTTTGACTGTTAAATAGAGTTCGAGTGTTCCAAAAAAAAGCATGGAATCAAATCGCAATCGAAACTCTTCCGTTTTGTTTATCTGTAATCAAAATGCGAGCCGTTGAAATTGAAAACTGTCGACTCAACTCTGGGAACATACTCAACTGCTACATTATCTAAGGTAGGAAAGATCAATCTAGGATTGTACCAATAGTAAACTATGTGTATTTTTCACAATTAGATGAAAAAAGAAGTGAAAAATAGCTAAAATTGTGATAACGATTGCTGAAAAAAATTCAGTGTCGTCAAAACACCTCTTTTCAGAAAAGTCATAATTAGACACTTCGATGTGCATTTTCTTAAACATTATGACTTTGAGTTATATCCTTGTTAAAAGCGACGTTTGTGCCATAAAAGACGATTTTTCGTCTAAAAAAAATCGTTTTTACTGAATAAAGTCAGTTTTTCTTACATCAGCTGTTCGCTGATGTGTCTCCAGCGGTATTCTATCACAGTCACAGATAAATTCAAATATTTCATATTTGTTTGAAGCATCATGATTAGGACTAACAATTATTCTAGTATTTTTCAAAATAAAAACAATATTTCCTGTCGAAGAAAATTTTATCAAATTAGTCTTCCGTCATTTAATTTCTCAGGTTTATTGAGGACTTTTTTGACTTGTTGTATTTCTCAAGATTGGAGAAAGACGAAAATCTTTTAAAAATTTAGACAGTTATTAGATCCCAGTGTCTTCTGTTAAATAAGAAAAAGATGAATAAACTTCTTCAGTTGAGCTGCCTTAGTGCAATTACAGATGTGAGAGACACAGAAACAGAGTGTAATTAACATACTGAAATCCTGCTAATCTTTACTAAGAACAAGATATAAAGTTGAAATTTATTTTTATATGTAATTAAGCACTCCAATATTTGCACAAAATTTCAGCTTAATATGATTTTTTTTCATCAAAGAAAAATGATCATATAGTTAATTAACAGTCATGATTTGCTCCTTTTTTATTCTATCTTCCACAGACATTACTTTGTCAAATGTAATAAACACTAACATTTTCGACAAACGAAATATAACTTACAGATTTTAAGGAAGAATTATTATATCAGTTATTTGGTATAATATTCTTAGATTAGCGGTTCCAAAAATACTTTACAGACACTAAAATTGGAACCACAAGCTCCTATTATCAAAAATTACACTATTTCAGGCGTTCCACATTACATCAAAGTCGAGACGTGTCAGGATTCCAAGAGTTCAGAACTCTTCAGGAACCCTGAACTCTAAAAACAATGAGAGCTAATATATTTTTGTTAACATGTCATGACGGAACCTTTCGAATTTCTAGAACTCTTGAACTCTTAGAACTATTGAAACTCAAGGAACTACGAATTGAATTTTCTTGACGGGATTTTCAGGAACTTTAGTCTTTTCAATAGTGAGGAAATTTTACTTCATAATTGCGGCCTTGAAGAAATAACACTTTTCCGGAGCCTGTCACATGAGCATCCAATCCGTGTCTCGAAAGGAGACGCAGTTTCAAGGGGCATCATCTTTTACACCAACCAGCGGCTATTCATAAAACCGAGTCCAATGCTTTTGCATAAACCAAAGTATACATCATGATCAGTGTCATGCAAGCAGATGATATCGAAACCATCGAGCAGATCTGTCGCGGTGAAACATTTAGCTTTTTCCTCTGTCATTTACCGATATCTCCGCAATCATCTGAACAAAATCGAATACACCACCATTACAAAGCTCGGTCCACCATATCGAGATTCACCCTCCCCATTTGCTACTGAAAATTGTCGAGAGCAGCCGCAGCATTCTGGAGAAACTGCTTACAAAACTTGCCACGTACTCACAACAAGCCCCAACGCACACATTCGCACACGCACTCACACACTCACGTACACACCAACACTCTATGATCATACCGCGGTTTCGAGCGGTTTTTGTAAAAACGTTTTTCCGTGGGCGAATCAATGAATAAGAAAACTAACAAAAAATATAAGGCTAGAATTTAAATGATCACTAAGTTAGAATATTATAAAATCAGTAGATCAAATGATTGATCAGTGTATTACCTTGGGGTGTTGGTGTGAGTGTAGGCGTGGATGCATGTGTGGCAAATGGGGAGGGTGTGAGTGGGTGTTAGTACGAATTAATAATGCCCACACCAACGTTAGACAGTCATGTATGAAATAATAATTTCTTATCAATAGTCGATGTGAATGAAGTCCATCTTCTAAATATTCAACGACGGTGGAGATATTGGTTCGTCCTCGAATGAATAGTAAATTTGATCTATTATTGTACCAAACGACACCAAACACTACCACTTGGTTCTGTACTTGACTACGAAATGTAGTTGGACGTGATCGGCCGCAAGGAATCCAATAAACAAGCCGTGAAGCATCAACCTGGAAGACTTTTTCATCAACGAAAATAAATTGACTCCAATCATCGTGAGTATGCTGTTGATAAAATGCTAATCGATCATCGGTATGTCTTTGATTTAGTAGGGGTTGAATTTTGGCGTGAACAGGATGAAAACCCAATCGCCTCCGATAATTTCTAATGACTCGAGTAGTAACAAAACGTCCAGTTCGTTGATAAAATCGATTGTTTAATTGAGACGATGTTTCACTCGGATATCTGTACAATAATCGTATCACAGTGTGAAATTTATCATCGCTCAACGAATTGCCACCACCACGTCCTTCGAGTTCTATCACATTATTAGTTTCATGAAATAACTGCAAAATATTGTGCACCGTTTGATGTGTACAATTGATAATGCGTGCTATATGACGAAAACTAAGGCATTGGTCCACTCGTAACGAAATTACCAGCCAACGATCACCAATAGTTAGATGCCTGTTCATGTTGAATTCACTAACCGTATCGAAATGATCAGAAAAATGAATGTATGAATCTTTTATATTTCCTTCTTCTTTATTTTCCCTTCTTCTTTAAACAAAGAACAAAAAGCACCTTTCTCAACAATAATCATTGCTTAAATAGGCCGGCGGCAAGCGAGAGAAAAGTATGTATATAAAGATAATAGAATGTAATCAAAGGAGGGGAAGAAAACCATATTTATGGCAGGGGATATAGCTCTTGCCAGAACACAATCAATAATCACGTGGTTGATTGAAGAAACATTCTAATGGTTAAAACAGAACTGAACGAATTGATAACTGCATCGTCAGAGTAAATCTTAATCCAGAGTTTAGTTTTCATTCATTTAGTTATGATACTAGTAGACTTTGTAGATATTCATGACAGACAAAAATATACAATGTGATAGAGGATTTGATGAGCTACAAGAACATCTAGTTCTATTTGAAAAAAACTAATCCATAGAGAGATGACAATGTAAGTTAAAACTTTAGAAAAAATACGCATTTTCAAATTTGTCAATCGGAAAAGTTTTCATTTTTCTGGTATTATATTCTGACGAAAAACAATTATACTATAGAGAAATATCCGTCTTGTAGAGAATTTTCAGGGCTATCAGAATGTCTATTTACTTTTTCAAAAACTCGTTATCTGACCAAAGATTCATCCAAAATGCTAAATACGAAAACAATGAGAAAATCGACTGTTTGGGAATGTCACTATCATGGTGCCTTCATTCCACTCGATTAATTTTCCACCATAGAAAAGCTATATATAATCAAAAGGTATACTTTGATAGAGAATTACAAGAGCTATCGAATGGCATAATTACTTTTCCCAATAAGTCGTTTTCGAGTGTAAAAATAGGTCAAACATAGTGACTAACTTTTGCTTTCCAGGGGTATATATGGGTATTCATGATAAAATTAATCTTGATGTCATTCTTTAAAATTGCTTTTCTTTTCAAAAATTATTCTTGCATATTTCTCATGGTATAACTATTAATCTCGATACAACTATTAATTTTCNTTTCTTTCGCTAAATAATGATATCTGAGTGAATAGAGCAATATTATGATTGCTGAACAAATACAATCGATTATCTTGATACTCGAAATTTTTTCGACTGATTAGAGAGATTCAGATGAAAAGTTGACTGTTGAAGTATTTTGACAAGTTTTTCGAGATTTACCATGATCTAAAAATGTGATGATGACTGCAAAATCATCTTAACGCAAAAACCTAGTTCGAGAACAAAATTTCTACCTATTCTACTTTGTGATAGTTTTCAACCGCGAGATATCGGAGAGAAGATGTGGATGTAGGTGTGAGTGTAATTGTTAGCGTGGTTCTTTTTTTTACACTCCCACTCCTTTCTTGTAGCTGACTAGGAAATCTTGTAATATTATATATTAGCCATGAAATAAAATCATAGCAATGGACAAGCAAAGTTTTAATTGACGTTCAAATAAAACATATTATAAAATGGTTTGAAGAAACTATTGAAATACAGTTCACTCAATTGATTCACATCTTTATTTCGAAGACTAATAAAGCACTGTCAGCTGACAACAAAGCAAAGCGAATAATAATTTACGGATTGTATCTATAACGTTGATAAATGAACTAGGAGCAACATTAATAGAAATATTTGTCTATTAGAATTTCACATCAAACCTATTAAGATCTTCGACGGAATCGTCGAATCCATCGCTGTATTATTTTATCGAATTCACTTTTGTAATTTTTTGATGGTAAAATAAATACAAACAATGTTGACATTGATGGAATAAAGGATACAAAATAACCAATCAAATATAACCAAGATTGACGTGGTGATCTCATGCATCCTGACGTGAATGAAATAATAAGATGTGGCAAACCTAATACTAACAAAATACTAGGTGCAATAATAATATTTTTATGTTGTTTAAGTTTCAATCGAAAGTGTTGCTTGAATGATAGTTTCGATTCTACATTTACACGACTACGAGCTGCTCCTATAATAATTACAAAAGCAGATACCAAATTAATGGAAAAAGGAACAAGAAAATGAAAAAGTGTAATAAATATGTTATATTTAGTTAATGCAGGGGAATATTGAGATAAACACCATATTCGTTCTTGATCTCCATCTAAATCATTAATCACTTGTCGATAAAGTGGATCATGAATATGTGTAATTGTGGCTAAAATAATAATAACTAAAATCACTCGTTTAGCTACTATCCTACTCTTTTTTTTGTCAAATGACACATTCTTGATGATAGCAAACATTCTTTCAGTAGCTACACAAGCATTAAGCCATTCACTTGATGCTAAACAAGATTTAAGAATCATTTCAATTGAAATACAATTAAATAAAAGTAATGATCTATTAGTTATGATTGACATTTGTGAAAGGACAAGTTGCCAAAATTTAATTGTTAATACAATAATCATACACATTGAACTAATCGATGATGCGAGAAGATAATAACCACAACCAACTTCTCTTGATCTTTTCACTTGAAACGTCGCTATAGACAATGAACCCATGATTAATTCTAAAATCAACATAATTGTAGTAATAATAATGCTGAATTTGACAATAAATGGTTGTTGATGAAGTGAAATACTTGGTTTAATATGATATCCAAGAATTGGATCGAGTGAAAAAATGAAATCGCTTGTTGAAAATTGGCATTGCTTTCCATGGTAACAATCATTACACACACAAATGAATGTTGTTGGACAGGTTTCATTGTTGAGAAAACATTGACCGTCATTATAACAAAGATTTTTTTCATTACAATTGTATTTTATCGTATTATTAAATTCGAAACAATTTGAAAAACGATCACTATCACATACACACATGAAGTATTCGTCATAAAAGCACATCAATTGTGGATCTTGACGACATAAAAGTGGATAATATTTCACCCGACGTAGATATTCATACTGACGAAAAGTATCATTAAAAAGATCAAGAACTGGATAACAACGGTTTTTTGGTAATACTTGAGTATGAATATATTCGGATGGTATATATGTTTCTCTTAATACAGTTAGATAATAATTACCATCAGGTATTTGTATGAAAAGAATGTTAAATGGTTGTCGTGTATAAATGGTCATAGTATTGTAACCGAAAGGAATCTTTTTTAGTGTGGTCATTCTTTCATGTTTTATAGATTGGTGAAATGCTATTATGTAATGTAGAATGAATGATGAACTTATTATTAGAATTGTCTCATCTATAGAAATATCAATTTGAGTATTTTTATTTTGACATCGTTCACCTTGATAAGTTTCTTTACAAACACAGATAAATTCATGTAAATTAATACGATCACCAATTGCTATACAAAGTCCATTGTGTTGACATGTATTGTTCATTGATTGACATATTGATCTTTTCAAATAACAACGTGAACCGAACTTGTTCAAAGGACACACACAAATAGATGAACCAAGACAGAATGAGTCATTTGAACATTGACATTGATGTGTAATATTACAGAAAGTACCAGAATATCCTTGATCACATCGACAAAAAAATAAATTGTTCATATTTGCGTATTTCATACATCGACCATGTTCTCCACATGACAGTGTACATACTGTATTTTCTCGTATTTCAGGAATGATTAATTGAGTCGATATTCGATTTACAGGTAGAAACTGAAATGGAATTGGCAAATACCAACTCGTCCAATAATCTAATGTTGACTTGTCAAAAAGATCAATACGAATCGAATAATTTGTTGATGAATGTTTGGGACGATGTGGATAAAGTAGATAGATGTTAAATTTTGTTTTACAATCACGAGCAGGCATATACATTCTTTGTTCATGATTGGATGCAATACTTCCTTGTTCATCAATCAGCATGATGATTAATTGATAAACAACTGCAAAATCAATAATACTACTCATTCTAAACTGTAAAGTTAAACTAACACGTTGACTTTGCCATTGACATTGAGAACCAAAGTAATTTGGTGGACAGAGACATGCTTTTGTCTGATTAACACCCTTGAATAGAGTAAGAACACCATAATGACAATACCAAGCAAGTGTAGTATTCATCATAGGTATATTCTTTTTGTTTTCATATTTATCAAGAATGTTTTCAACAGAAGTCGTAGATGTTGTTGATGGAAAAAAGCCAAGTCGCAAAGGAGTCAAGAAGCGAGGGTTAGAACTATAATGTGATTTTGTTGGATATTCAATAGTGCATAGGTATGTGTTGTTATTATTGACCATGTGGACAGTAGTCGGCGAGAGTATCAACTTACGTATTGGATTTTGAATACATACGTCTTCTTGTACATTTGTTGTTTCTGAATGAGGATTACACAAGTTGTCATCATTGATGCATTTGGATTTGTTAAATGAGTAGTAATATTTGCTAATGTCATGTATTCCATTGTCGAAGTAGATTCGGAAAATATATCTATCTTTCAGGCAGTCATCTTTCCGCTTATGGAACATGTGAACAAATGGTAAACAATAAGTTAAATTCAACTCATTGTTTCTGCATTCAAATTCGTTTAATGAACAACTTATACCGGGACAATTAAATTGATCGATACCATTAAGACAATCCCAAACTGTATTGCAAGATGTGTATGGATTGTTACATGGCCACCATTCACAGTTTGTGTGATAAGTTTCAATGCCATTTGCTGGTGAAACGAGTTTAAGAAACTGACATATACGAAAAAACAGTATTGGTTGCTGAATGCCATATATATTTTCAACTGTTTCATCTTCTCCTTTTGGACAATTTTTATGTCCATTCCCAATTGCTACGGGCAACAGACACTTGTTTGGATCTGACATACACATAAATCGATTTGAGTCGTTCAGATGACATGTAGGAAATGATTCATCTTCATTATAAAAACAATCTTTGAATCCATCACCAACACGATTATATGATATGCATTTTAAAGATTGATTACAATGAAAATAAGATGAATTTTTACATGACTTTTCATTACTGGTAGTCGCACATTGAGAATAGATGAACGAAAAATTTATGTTTAACTGATGAAAATGTTGGATCGTTTGTACTTGAATAAGATCAAAAATGCGGCAACATGTTAGACCATCAATTATTTCAATTGGAATTATTCTAGATAATAATATAGGACATTTCTGTGCATCAAAACAGACAAAGTCCGGTGCAACATTGATTTTAAATTCGTTCATCGATCGATTAGTCAAATAGACAAATTGAAAATATCCATACAAAACAGGATATTCAGGTAAAAGTAGCCATTCATCGAGACAATACTTTGCTAGAGGTTCACAGTTTGTATCCCAAGTAACTTCAAAATATTCATCTGACTCACGCATACCGTAGAAGATATTGTAATCTAGAGTAATGGAAAATTACAGAGAAGAGTTATTTATAATAAAAGTGAATTGGAAAATATCGGAACATAAAATGCTGAAAAACAAAATTGTGGTGATGATTTACAAGTGGACAAAACCATTTGTTAGCGGCGTGAATTTACAAAATTAAAATCGGTGTATCTCTGGATAATGAACTTGTCGAGAGCTAATTTTAATATGTTCCATGATTCCAAATGGTGCAAAACCTTTTTCAGTCTCTAGATGACAGTAAAATAGAAATTTTTGTTTCAGGACTTGATGGAATCTTTGGAAAAATGATTTTTATGAGAAAGTTTCTCAGAGTCCAATCTTGATGAAAATTTTAGAATAGATGCGGTTTGTGCCGTAATGTCTATGCTAAAGTTTTCCGATTTTTTTCCCATATAATTAGAAAGATATTTGCTAATTACTAGTTAATTCATAGTCAGTTGGAAGAGCCAACATTTTTACATATATCTATACTAAAAGAACTTATGCATAACAAAAAAGAACCCTTATAAATAATCAAAGTTAAATGAAAGATTGATACGTCTGATGGTGCCTAAAATTACTCATATAAAAATGCCATAGTATTTTATATTATTTATTTCAGTTTTTGTGTTTGAACAATGTATAATAAATACGAAGTATTTTATGCAAAGAAAACAACAAATAAGTAAAATATAATATGAGAATATTAGTTTATCTTTTATACTTTCTGATGAATGTAATTAATAGTTCAACTATAGTTGTTAGACTTTTATGTTGTTGTTCTTAAATTTGGAAATCTATGTCAACGAGTCGTATTTTTGTCCTAAAACTTGTTTAACCTTGTTAATAGTTTATATGTTGATACTGCAATTTCAAATAAAAGCGACATCTGTTTGCATCTTGCATTCTTCTTTTTAACAATTATCTTCTGCAACATACATTTTTCAATACTTTGATTTTAACATTTTTTTATGTCAATAGATTCTATCTCTCATACGATGATGTCAACTTACACAGTTTGAGCATTTTGGGTTGCAATTTTTTTTCTACAAACTGCTACTTCGATAATCTCTCTCATCTTTCATGCTATTATTGAATTTACTAGTAGACTAATTATATACAACGATGATTTAGAATTAGTTGAAAGTTGTTACTTGGATGTACCACAACCAATTTTTGAAATATGATTTTTTGGTTGAAAATCGTTCTCGATCGATAAAAAAAAGTGTTGCAAAATGACGAAAATTTTTTTTCTATATTCTTTTGTATTTTTATTAAATTATAAGCTCAGTTCACGTAACATCTATTTCAGATCCATAGTTAAAATAAATTTCAATATTTAATGTCTAATGAATAATGCAGATGAGCACTGGATCAAACTTACTCCATTTGACTTAACAAATTATTCTCAACTTAATATTAGATTGAAAAGCTGATGTTAATTGGTTGGGTTTTTCTCTTATCTTTTATAAAACAATTAAGCTCATATATACTGCAATGTTCAATCGAGACAAAGAAGAAAAATTTTAAATATATGTTGTGAACCAAGTCTGTCGAAAATGCAACTGATTCAAAATTGAAACCAATCTCTATTAGTAAGCAGGTGTTGATCAAGACATCAAAATATGCACACACCTACATCATATCCATACCTACACATCAACACACACCGATACCTTTGAATAAGTTTCTATACGAAAAGTAGAAAAGTTAATGTAACAGATTGGTGAACGACCGATCTACAGATAATAATTGATATCACAGCAGACCAACTAGTTTCTGCTACCGTTTCGATCTCTCACTGACGCTAACCATTTAGTGTTATCTTATATATTTTAGCTAACAAAAATATACATGGAAATGCCATTTCCTCTTAGGACGATCTTTAAAGAAGTCATTTTTATGAACAAAAAGTCCTACCAAAGATAAAACGAACAGAAGGGCTTAAAAGTGTCAAATAGGCTCAATGAATTTGTTGTGCTCAATCACGTTGAGTCGTATATAAATCAAAGCGCATATTTACATTAACATTTTTTTTAATTTACTATTCATTGGATCACTTCTGAGCCCAGTAGGAATAACAATCATTCACAAAGTAGTTATCACTTCTAACACTAATCCTCACAATTATTGCGTGTTAAATATGTTCACGAACTCGTCAGAATTAACCTACTCTAAAATAGTAGTTCGATAAGATTTTATGCAAACTTCAATTTTATATATGATGCCATTATTCACCGATGCGTTTTCGCTTGCTAAAACAGCACAAACTGACTCTATATGACTTTCTAGTCATACCTCTCGGGTCAAATCTTCGTCTACCAAAGAATTTCTCAATGCAAATCGTAGGCTATCCATTTTCCAGGATGTCTTATACAATAGTCCTTAGGAGAAACAACAATACCGTGTATTTTTCCAAAAAGTTCAAGGCAATCGAAGTTGAGTCTACATAATATAATTCTTTTTTCTACAGTAAAAAATGTGCAAAAATATTGTCCCTTTCGACTGACTTTTACATAACTATCAAGTGTTGAGACAAATTGTTCAATTTATACAGAACTCAAAGCCATGTGCTTTACAGGAAACATTAGTGTAGGTTCTTAAAAAATTCTTCTTGTCTTGTAACTCCTTCTAGTAGAAATGCTTGTCAATGTTGTTCACCACTGAAGGCTGTCACAGTCGCGACAACTGTTACCAATGTAATAACTACCGAATATCATTAGAAACTCTCAAGCTCGTACTAAATTTTCAAAAATCAGACAAACTCATTGTTGCAATGGAAGACGAAGAGATAATAATTTACATTTCAAGGCTTTAGCTATAGCATATTACTCTTTGAAAAACAGATAAAACACTTGAGTTTTCTCAGTAGTTAAATTAATATATAATTGTTCATGCCTACCATAACTTCGATTTGAAAGAAGTAAACAACGAAATGCTTGTTGGCATTTAATATCTTTAATGTGATCTAATGAAGTAAGCATGGCTAAAGTCACTTGTCTATGTCGTTCGTTGGAACACTGATGCGCATTATCTGGCAATTCGGTCGCTTCCAAAAATTGGCCATTACCACATGGAAAAGCATGAGGATATCGATTAATACTCTCTTCACATTGAAATGAGATAATTCGACGACAAAAAGAATTTCTCAGTGACATAAATGTTGGGTCTTCCTCTATCTCTTCACTACTATCGAGACAGTCAAAACTTAAGGTATTGTCTCGTACAAATTCCAATGGAATACATTGACCACCATAATGACATCGATATTCATCATCAGCACATGTAGTCATCTCTAATATTTCACACCATTGTTCATCTTCACCATTCATACAATCAACTTTGCCATTACATATTTGACGCCAATCGAGACATAAAGACCATGGCCCACGCTGACAATCAGATAAAAAGCGATAACATGTGGTAACACTTACGTTCAGCATGACATCCGAACGACTTTCCAAAGATGCTTGAATGATTTCATTAAACGAAAGAGATGAATCGTAAACAAATTGATATTGACATTTCGAACCAAACCATGGTGATGAACAGTTATAAAATAACTCTGAACTTCGATTATTTATTTCATATCGTTCAACAAGATCAATGGGTGCTAACCAATGGAGAAGCTGTTCACCTGTTATACCTTGTTTGCTCAATTCGTTAAAAGTAAGTTTGTTTGCTATATTGTCATCCAATATATCAAAACTCTCTTCTTCTTTTTCATCATTATCAGGTCGTCGACAATAGGGAGTTAAGTGATTGTTCGTAATATAAGTCGTATACTCATTTAATTCACCTTGAATGAGTTGAGTGTACAGACAATCAAATGTCAGATACGAACTTGGACGAATATCAGAATGATACAGTAAATGTTGAACATGCACTGCATTATACAGAGCAAGAAATATCATTACACTTATAATCAGCATTCTCTCACGATTTGTGTGAAAAGTGATAATTATCAACACTCTCAGATTCCTAGAATACATCAATCAATGAAATACTTTTATTTCTATTTGGCAGAAACATTAATAGAAAGAATGCATATTATATTTCTGTTCGTTTTACTGGAATTAAAAAGCATTTGTGGCTCCTGTTTTAAAAAACTATAGATCAAGGCCCGTAGTTTAAAAGAAGAGGTCTCTTTGCGGACATGAAAATTTGAATTTTTGAATTTTTCGTATTTTATCGCTAGTATAGCTTCGAGGTGTCCCCTGTCAAATACCATATAAATGAGGGGTCTTCGTTATTGCTAAGGAAGTTTATTAAATCCAACTTTCAAAGTCCTAAGCAGAAATCACATGCTAGGATTATTCTATTCTATGGAAAATTGCCCCATGATATTGATTACTTCTCGTTTCAATGGTACTTAGCGCATTAATCATAGGATTGTAACACCATAGAACGCAACTAGCTTTCTATTAATCTAACTGGAAAAGCTCCTAATTTATATGGAAAATCTTGCATTTCAGTGTTCCCAAAATCGGTTTTTCCAGACAAAAAAAGCCAGAATCGTATCTATCTCTCCA
>CAJNSZ010000943.1:3030-42545 GCA_905329745.1 Rotaria sp. Silwood2 | reverse complement strand
GCGGAAGGCCGGTTTTAGGGATCCATATTACACTTTGAAAAAAAATTAAGGTGATATTCGGAATCAACTAGTCGAGCTGCATCAGACTTATCTGAAAAAAGTCATTTTTGTGTAAGTCAATTTTTGATAGAATTAGGCGGGAAACGACCGATCATAGGTTTTTGGCCGAAAAATCCAGTTTTAGGCATTCATATTACATTTTGAAGAAAAACTAAGGTGATATTCGAAATCAGCGCATCAAACTACACCGAATGATATGTAGCGCAACATATTTTTGAAAAAAAAAATTTTCTTCTTAAAAACAGTTTTCTGAGCGGTATACTGTCATTTCTAGTCAAATGAAAGTCATTGCTAAGCAAAAAAGCCGAATGTCCGCCTGCTCATGTGAAAGCTCCCCACTGTGCTATTGTCACTTATACGATCAATTGAGATTATTAGAAAGTGAAAATAATGCTGTTTTTTTACCTCTATGAAAATATCGTTTTACTGCTTAAAAACAAAATTTGCATTTAAAATCAACACGTAGTATATTCATCTTGGATTTTTTAGATACAAATATTGCTATGAAACAAAAAAACGCTTAATCATATGTCAACTTTTAATCAATAAACCATCAGATACGGATTCACATAGTAAACTATTGTTTGATTATGATCTTAAGTTATTTTGTCACAATTACGAGCTTGACACATGTCCAATTTTGAAAGATCATCAAGTAAAAGCAAAAACGTAATGCTTTATAATTTAGGTCTCAAATCTATATAAATCTAAATTTTATATTCAAAATCAAAAAAAAAAAAACTCTTCATTAATATTACATGAGATTTATTCGATTTATGTTTTTTCAAAAAAAAAAGGAATTTTCTTCATAGATAATGAAGTTTTACGTCATAAAAGAAGAGTTTTACTTCAAAAGTTTTGAATACCAGTGGAAAAATTATCTGAATGATTTATAGGAGCAGTTGTTTCAAAAATTATTTCCAAAAGAGACTCTATTAGTTTTGATTCATGTTTGCCTTTTTTTCTTGGTAATAAATGCAATAGATAAATATAATATTATATTGTATTAGTAACGAAAAAAAATTTCGTCCGATCATTTGCTATTGTACTGATTATCTATAAACAGCTAAAAATATCACATCATAAAGCATATGAATAAATTAACTTCAATATAAAGGCGACTATAATATTTTCACTAAAAACCTGGATATATGTAGGTTTGTAGAGAAAGACTTTCTCTATCCAACGGTATATATATTATCAAAATCCGGTGCGTACCAGTGAGATGTCCATAAGTGACGCCACCTTCGCTGCGTTTTACAATGGGTGCAGCGAAGGTGGCGCCACCTATGGACGTCTCACTGGTACGCACCGGATTTTGATAATATATTTATCGTTGGATAGAGGAAGTCTTTTTCTACAAATCTACATATATCCCGGTTTCCAGTCAAAAATTGACTTGGAAGTTATAGTCGCCTTTCTATGGAGATAAATTAGAAAAATTAATAATTTTTAAAAGAGAATTTAAAAAACTCGTTTCTATTTATTCAGTTGAATATCATATATTAATGAAGTTATATATTAATGACTTGGATACAAGAATGAGATTTTGGTTTATTTTTAAATGTTAAAACCCTAATTGAATATTTACAATAATGATAAATAATTACGAATGCATTCATTTTCTGAAAATAGTATCTTGTTTTGTGATTCAAAATATAGAAATGGTAATTTTCAAGACATTAGTAATCAACTATAGATGAAAAGATTTAAACTATTTTCATAATTACTATTCTCTCATTCGATAAAATAATACACATTTGCTTGATTATATACAATAGCTTCGAATTATTTTTAATTCGTCTTCGTTTTCTTAAATTCTTAACAATAGGGAGTGTTTTCTCTCTAAGATTAAAATGAAATATTTTCCAGCTCTTTACAACGCTTGTTTGACTGAAATACATCAACCTTATGGAAGTCACAAACATGATGTTTTCATAGGAATCCACTTTTGTGCCTTTTGTAAGATTGATGTATCTCGATCAAGAGACGTTGTAGAGAAATGTTTGCTCTATTATTCTAGATGATCCAAACAGAATTTTATTTGCAAATTTTCGGAGCGGAAAAATTTGGTTTAGGAATTTTTCAGAGACCCTATGATAAATTCAAAAAATAAATCTTGTCAAATAATTTTTTAGGTCAATGTATTTATGATTGTTTTTTTTTTTATTGAAATTATCAATCATTTATATTTTACATGATCATATCCATAAACATCAAATAATTGTCTTTGTTCAGGATCGGATAGAATTGCATAAGCTTGATTAATTAATTTAAATTTTTCTTCAATTTCTTTATTTCCAACATTTCGATCGGGATGAAATTCTTTAGCTTTTAATAGATATGCTTGTTTGATATCGATATTTGATGCGACTCGATTTACACCTAATATCGCATACAAATCAGGACCAATCTCTAATGAAAATGTTGATTTTCTAAAAAAAAAAAAAAATTTTTTTTTTGATACAAAACAAACTAAATTAAAGCACTTAAAAATACATACTTTGTTTCTTGTGTTCTTTGTTGATTAAAAGTTTGTGATGTAGATTGTTGATCATAATGTTTATCAGTAAAAAAATACGGATTTCGTTTTTTAAAATCTAACCATTCATTTATATCACGTTTACCGCGATAAAGATGAGAATAATCTCGAATATATCGACCAATTACTAGAGCACTTAATGTAACAAAAGGTAAAGTTATTCCTGTTGAAAATAAAGCAACTGGTATTGTAATAAAACGTCTTGTTATTGCATAAAAACCAAATGAAATAATCGAAACAAATGACATAAGACATGCAGGATAGACAATACCCATAATTAATACAGTTACCTAACGAGTAAACAAAAAAAAACAATAAGTTTAGATTTTGTTGTTGAAATGAATGATACTTTTAATCGAGAAAATTGTCTTAAACCAGCTACTTGACCTGTTCGACCATTCATTAAACATTGTAATTGTTTATTTCTATATTGATAATCAACAATATAAATAGGAAAATAGATTAATTCTTGTATTTCATTATCCGTACGAAAACGAATTGAAGTTATACGATATTCATTCTTTTTTTCTTGTCGTAATTTTTTTAAACAAAGATTTTGTATTATATTAACTATAGTTAAATCCCAACCTATTTCAAAAGCTGTATCTCGATCAATTGTCCATTCTTCAATAATATCATTATTTGAAGATAAAACATCAATTGGTTGTAATCTATCATTTATTTTCATATCAATTTCAAGTATATGTTGTCGATCATAAGTATGAGCTGCATAAACATTAATATCAGACAAATTAATATTCGATAGAGATACTTGATCAGTTAATTGATGCCATTCAGCACCACCCAATAACCATGAACCACGTTTTACCTAAATGATAAAAACAAAATGAAGTTTTTTAAAGTAAACCTTTGGTTTTTTTTTTTTTCTTTTCGTACATAAGCTTCAGCAGATGCACTTCCTTTGAGTGAAAATGACCAAAAAGGTAAATAACGACGAGTAAATGTTACTGATGTTTTATGCCAATCACCTGGTGCCAACCTCTTAGATGTAAAATAAAATAAAGAATAGAAAATAATTAATAAAGAAAATCATTACCAAAATGACTTTCGCCATCGATTAAAATAATCGAGTGCTTTATTTTCATCAAATGAAAATGGTAGACCCATGCGAACATTTGTATTTGAATCATGAATTAGAGCTCGATGATAGACGAGAGTAAACCATCGACAAGGATGCTTAATAAATCGTTGCATCGTTTTGAAATACGAAATGAAATTGAAGAGTGCTAGAATGAATGAATACCTCTGATGGTATTTGATTGGCAGTTATGATCTCATTTCTTTTGCTAGTGTTTTTCATATTGAAGACCAGTGACATCTGTGAGATTATACAAAGTTTGAAGACAATAATCAGAGATTCAGTATGTTAACAGATTTATTAGTTTAAATAAAGAGTGTCTCATAAGTTGTGGATCTTAACGATAATTAATGGCCATTTCAGAGATAAATGGCCGTGGGTATTTTTCGAATAACTTTTGATAGAAACGAGATAGAGACCTGCGATTTTCACCGTTGGAAAGAGCAGATGAAAATGCACCGAATCATATATAGAAAGATTTTTCTAACGACTTTCCTGAAGGCTTTACGTAAAACTTCAAGAAAAATAGCATGCCTCTTATGATTGCGATATTAATTTACTGACTTTCAGGAGTGTGCTAGAACCGCCAAATCAAGAGCTACAAAAAAACTATGGAAAGGCTCTATTCCTAACTATTACCAATACAATATTCTAGCCATTGGAGTGCAATTCATCACTCAGTTTTTCAACAAAATAGTCGNCATAAAAAAAAACCGCTTTCCCACACACCCCGCCCCCCCCTCTCCCCCCCCCCCCCGTCCAACCCTTCTTCCCAAAAACCGCCCGCCCCCCCCCCCCCCCCCCGCCACCCCTCCCACGAGAATATTTCGAAAAATATTATTTTTCGATTTGTAAAGGATGCTTTTATGGAGGGTCATATAGTATCCTATGTTGATTTATACTAGCTAGAATTTATGGGTTATGATGCAAGTCGGCGCGAAATTTCTAATTGAAGTGCGGTACGATTCATATGGGAAAAGGCTCATTTTTTGGTATTTTTAAATAAGTCTCCATGACCATCCATTGAGATCTCACGCCATTTTTTCCTTAATTTTGCAGCAATCATTGCATTCTTTAAAGCCACAC
Source organism: Rotaria sp. Silwood2 (assembly GCA_905329745.1). Taxonomy (NCBI): domain Eukaryota; kingdom Metazoa; phylum Rotifera; class Eurotatoria; order Philodinida; family Philodinidae; genus Rotaria; species Rotaria sp. Silwood2. Next base: position 37,758 of record CAJNSZ010000943.1, on the reverse strand, counting down.
TAGTTGAACTTCTACCGAATGTATTTCTTGGGAGATCAGACACTTCTAAAATGATAATTTTGATCAAAAATCATGATTTTGGAGAAATTTTCCTGAGCCACTGGAACCATGTACAGAACTCAATGTTTTGCTGAAGTAAGTACTCGATGACATGTCTCCAGAACCAAAATTTCAAATCTCTAATGTTATGACCCAGCAGTATGTGGGTCATATGCCGGAGGAGAGACGTGGCTGGATAGCTCAGTTGGTAGAGCAATCGCCCGGTACGCGATAGGTCCTAGGTTCGATTCCTCGTTCAGTCATTTCTTTTGCTCCGTTCTGTTGTCATACTATCTCGCTGGACAGATGTCGGATATGAGATTTTTCCATCCTTCGCATCTAACTTGATCCTTTCATGAGGTAGACACATGCACAAAATACTAAAGAATGACCACTTTCTCATGTACCTCATATTATTAGTCAATTGATCGACGGTTCATCCATGTGAGCTAAGTTTTTTCTAGGAAATATATAATAGTAATATTTACCCACAATAAAAATTTCAAATCAAATGCATACATGCTGGACGAGATATAAATGTGGGAAAAAATGATTAAAAAAATATGCTTACTAGACGATGGTGCCCTCAGAAAAATTTAAATATCTCAACAACAGAGCAACATTTTTTTATGCGGCTTGTGTGAAAATTCATAAAACTCTTTCTTCTACAAAATATCTTAATTTCAGCAAAATCTATCGGCATCGATTGGAAAACGTTCGGTCGTGTCTTACCTGTACTGGCCCTGGTTACAAAGAAAAGATGGTGCTATACTATAACGTGGCTTGTTGGGTCAAACTTCAATATCTCAAAGTTTTGATTGCATATTCAAGTAGCACCAAGTTAGTATTCTTTGTGGAAAAATTTTCAGAAAATTCAATCACGCTGATTTGGAGAACGCCTATTGAGAAGGTAGGCTATTTTTAAGTGAAATATATGAGTAGACTACAACTGTAGTAAAAATTATAGTCATACAGGATGATGACTTTGGCATTAATGAATAGGATGGTTAGATTCTCCATCTGAAAATGTACCTCTAGTAAACATTTCAGAGCCCTATCACGTACCCTGTCTAGAGATATCGTGAAAACATTCCAAATAATTTTTTGAAAAACAAATGAAAAATTTTAAAAATGCGGTTTTCGGTGCTTTTAGTCGGTTGGGCATACCTCAGTCAAAGTTAATTCTGTAGGTCTTAACAATTGGCTATATTCCTAAAACAAATAGCTCTACAAAATTGGAGAACTTTCATTGAAATCTAAGGATATCGATTGAGCAGCTATATTGGAAATCGATCGTCTCTCTCGTGCAGTGACGCCTAGGGGCGTCGCAGGCCGTGACATACAAGGTTTATAGGCGTCGCAGAGCGTGATAGGCGAGCCCCATAGATGTCACAGACCGTGGTAGATGGGGTGCATAGGCATCTCAGACCGTGACAGACGAGTTTCAGAGCACAAACGTGATAGATGGTCTCTAGAAATATTCATGGCTAATGTCAGACTTTACTAATATTATATTAGAGTTCTTATATGAGTAAAGTCTCATTGAACAAGATGAACTACGCCGTCATTGTAGTTCTTAGGACTAAATACAGACTTGGGAACTAATATATCAGAAAATAGATCAAAGACAACAGTTTGTAGATGATTAGTAGCAACAGCGACATCGTGTTTCACAGTTTAATTCCATATGGATTGCACTAGCAGCTTCTCCTGTTATGAATAGAAGAAGTCATTCTAAAAAGCCCTTTGCGTGTGGCATCATTGTGTTTTCTTCCATGGAGCCACACTGGCCAAGAGGCCCTCTGAGTCTATAGCAGCCTCATATTCAGCGAGTCGTTGTTTCATTCCTTCTGTCGTTGAAAGTTGAAAACTGAAATTTGAGACTTCAATTGAATTGAAATTTCAAGTTTTGCATGTATGGTAAACTTATTACTTGATAAATCGATAGCGTTTGTTTATTTTATCACGAGTCTGGGAAATTAAAGCTTGCTCTCTTTAAACTACTTATAAAACTGTTATTGCCACTAGAACTCGGGGAAAGATTGAAATATTAAAAACAATTTGAAGTACTCCCAAGTGTTCTCTGACGGCGCTCTGTGCATTTTTCTGCAGTTGAGAAACTGCGGGAAAGCAATCTGACATCAATGGTGTAGCTTGCTGATATTTGTAGGGAGGCTTCAAGTGAGGGTTCGTTTTTGAGAAGCCTGAAAATCTCGAATTAAAATTTACACTCACTATTGGTTTCGAAAATTACGTGCGTACCACGAAATATGAAGCTTTAATTTCAGTATTTAACTATTAATTAGCTGTAAAACTGGAAATTCGCTGCAATATAATATTTTTAGCATACCGTCTGTTGATAAATCATGATGCATATCACCATGATCCTTATCTGAAAGCTGATCTAATCCACCCAATGCCGTTGACGATATTGAACAGGAACTAAGTGTTTCGCCACTCATTTTCTATTTGAAATAGAAGCAACGGCTGTGGTTATTTTTTTTTCTAAAACAGTGCTAGCGATTTATTATTCAATTTCGACACTGTTTAACCAACGGAGAAGCAAAAAATTGTCATGTATAAAAAGCTTTGTTGGTGAAAATTTATCTTTATATATAAGAGAATATAAGACATCAAATTTCTAAGTGTTACTATATAGAAAAAAATCGAGTTTTTTGCTAGAATCTACGGAATAGTTTTGATGACTAAGATTGTTCACGATTTCGCAATAGAATAAACACATTTCGAAAAAGTTTAGCATTCGTCGACATGATGACGTTAGTTTCGGTAAGTGGCGTTTAATCCCAACCTGGTGAACCCCGTGTTAGATAAATATAAACGGGTCATCTGATAATACATTCCATGTATTGATAAGTAACGCTAGTCGCCAGAACTTGCTTGACCCTTGACTGAATTCGATTCAATAACCATCGCTCATCGCTCCTGAATCCTGTTTTAAAAATTATTGTTCAAGACACGCATGCAAAAAGTTATCTATAATATTGTTGGCGATGACCATTTTGTATAAGTACTGGATATTCCTATGCTCCGTTCAGAATTTCTAAGATATACTTAAGGAAACAGCTCACAGTCAGTCGTCACGATTCAGTTGAACTCATGCCTCAAACATATCAGAACGTAATCTGACGATATTCTTTTTCTCTCTAAAATTTTCACTTTTCTCTAGATGGATCTCTATTTTCACATCCTACTTTTCATTTTATCTTAAGTATGTATTCCTTTCTTCAAGGAGAATTCAATTGAGTTTCCTACAAAATCTATATTCTGCTGAAGCCGCTTCTTAACTGAAGCGCTATGAACGCTTGGAAACTATACAGAATTTTCTAATATTTATTTCCTAACACAGTATCAAAAGAATTCTGATGGTGCCAAACATTAATAAGACATGATAGCAATCTGCACGACTAAGTAAAAGCTATTAGCGCAATCCCTTTAGGATTAAAAATCTGAAACACGGCGTAGCTGTTCTCAACAGTCATGGAAATCCTGCTTTCTTCGATGAACCCTGGTAGCAGTGACGCAGCCAGAAATTTGGGGGGGGGGGACGCAATAGAAAAAAGGGATTTTTTGACTAGCAAAAACGAATTAGCCTGTACCCCCTCCAGGTATTTCGATCTTTCGGGGGAGGGGGGACCGATCCCCATAACCCCCCCCCCCCCTGGCTGCGTCACTGCCTGGTAGCCATTTCCTCATCGTTTCTCATTTAACTACTAGAGTTGTAATACAGAAACAGCTAATATGCTCTCATCATAAATTAGTGCAATGTATTCATTGATCTTCTATCGAAGATTGGTGAGGCTCAGCGACGCCTCTGGATCCCGTCTGTCACTTATGTACTGATCCTCAACCCTTTCTATCACGGTCTATGATACCCCTGAATCTTGTCTGTAACTGCCTGTGATTGGTCCAAAGCTTGTCTGTGACGGTCTGTGTTGATCCTGAAGGGTGTGTGTAACGGTTTGTGACACATCCAAACCCTGCCTGTAACGGCCTGTGATGGATCCAAAGCTTGTCTGCCATGGTCTGTGATGCCCCCATAGCCTCTATGAAACAGTCTGTGATGGCCAATTAATTAATTGCATATGAATTAATCAAATAATTAAAATGTCTGTAAGAGTCGGAGGGGGGAGCAGTGGGTTCAACGTTTCTACCCCAAACACTTCAACACTTCTTTAGGCTGTGTTTCACGAAAGATTGGGAGCCAGTGACTCAGGCGTGTCGTTTCACTACAGGCTCACAAAATATCCCACTAGAAAACGAACGCTACCCAAGATAAGGTTTTCTTCATAAAAGGTCAGTGTCTACGGAGTTCATTGCACTACTGTAGCTTTATATATTTTGCAATTTTCATTTCAGGTAAACAGTTTGTTTCGTATACTATTATAGATCTGATATACGCCCTAACCGTAGAGAAAAAATCAATATTTCTGTTTTAAGAAAGGAAATAAGCTTGAAGCGATTATTAATTGTTATTTTGTATAGATTTTGTATTGATAATGAGCCTAGAAAAAAGTTGCTATTGTATGTGTACTTCAGTTATCCTGAACTCGATTTTCTCAATGATCACTTTGCCTTAGACCATTCAAAAAGTTGTTCAGTCATGCGTACGAACGCCGCATTAATACAAATATTCTGATTCTTCTCTTTACGAAATGCCCGCATGAAATATTGTGCATCTGCGCAAAATTATTTCCTAGATTTGTTCAAAAAAAAGAATTTTTCAGTTTCTGTCGTTCTTAGACTCTGATCCATCCGATCAGATTGATTCCATAGAAAATTTTTCTATTTAATCTAGTAGCTTCAAACCTTCTTTCAATTAACTTTTGAAAGAAATGACCAGTCGTTCGTCGGTCTCCCATCAGAGCGATACTCACGACAAGCCGCTCGCATGCTTAGATCTACCTCCTAGAAAATAATCTACACTTTTAACAATATAACGAATTCAGTCCCCAATATTTTTATATTGATAAATAGACGCCCTAGGGAATATCTTTGACATATCCGTTCCAGATCCTCGAAAGATACGGTAAGGATACTGCACGGATTCGTTGCTTTTTATGGGTGTGGGTGTGAGTGCAGGTGGTTTGTGGGTATGGGTATGGGTGTGCTTGTGCGTGTGTGTGTGCGTGTGTGTATGGGTATGGGTGTGCGTGTGCGTGTGCGCGTGCGTGTGGGTGCGGGTTCTTACTTCGCCGACACTGAGATATTTACTCTCACACTAGCACTCACACCGATATTCACAACCTGGCCCACACGCACGCACAACGACTCACACCCACCCACACTCACACCGACGCACACTCACCTGCATCAACTCACACTCATCCACACTCACACCCACACCCACGCTTTTTGTGAAATGTGTTCTCTCGACTAGATAAAGTCCTTATTTGAGTTGTGCGACTTCATGGTATCTCGATTTCGTTTACCTAGGAATGCACCAGTACTATCAAGCACTACTTGATATACAGTTAATTCCCTCAGTGAATTTGATGACCAGTGTTTGTATTCCAAAATGCTACAAGTAGCAAAATTGAATGTAATTAATGTACAAATAAATATTATTATATCGAACTCATTCATTATTCTGCTAGTATTATATCTTAGACCACTGCTAATGTCCATTTCAGAGATAGATGACTGTGGGTATTTTTCGAATAACTTTTGATAGGAACAAAATAGAGACCTGCGGTTCTCATCGTTGGAAAGAGCAGATGAGAATGCATCGAACCATATACAGAAAGATTTTTCTAACGACTTTTCAGAAGGCTTTACGTAAAACTTCAAGAAAAATAGCATGCCTCTTATGATTGCGATATTAATTTACTGACTTTCAGGAGTGTGCTAGAACCGCCAAATCAAGAGCTACAAAAAACTATGGAAAGGCTCTATTCCTAACTATTACCAATACAATATTCTAGCCATTGGAGTGCAATTCATCACTCAGTTTTTCAACAAAATAGTCGAAAAATGGAGGTTTTTTGTGATATTTCGATAGAAAAATCACTTTTTAACGTAGGCGAAAAACGCAATTCGTTGAAAATGTTTGACTAAAATCTTCAGGAAAGTCGTTATAAAAATCTTTTTATATATGGTTCGATGCATTTTCATCTGCTCTTTCCAACGGTGAAAACCACAGGTCTCTATCTTGTTCCTATCAAAAGTTATTTGAAAAATACCCACGGCCATCTATCTCTGAAATAGACATTAGTTAATATTGTAAACAAAAAGTAATTCTTGTCCGACTATATCTATGTAATTAACTTTGAGTACTTGGAATTATGTTTTAAATGATATTATCTCTTTTAATAGTAGCGATATAAGCAGAAGATATGTGATGATTAGGGTGAGGGTACAGAGGATAGCCACACCCATATTATACTCTGGCCTCGCACATCTCTATTTACGATATAACATTGATTTTTGTGATATTAAAAGCATATGATTCAAGTTGCTTTTTGTTCATTTTTTCTTTACGGACTGTGAGTACGATTTCGAATAAAAATCCATATAAAAAGGTATTTTGTGCAATTCCTGTAGGTTTAAAATTTGAAACACAATTGATCAGCATATATTATACAATAAGGAATTTTGCAATATATATACTCCATTTCCGGACTTTCAATCTTATGATATATCCATAATGAAAAATGTTATTCATAATATGTTGCAATGAGTTTGGAAATGAGGCCAAAAACAGATATCTTAAATTCAATCTTCTTTTATAATAATCTCATAGAAGGCTTTAATTCCATAGGGAAACTCATAGTAGGCTGACCACCTAAAATAGTCCAATTGAACTAAAATGTTCAGGAATGAGTGATTAAAATTTCAGTCTGATATGTCAAGAAAGAAAAACATTAAAATGGTATATTAATAATACATTGAAGTGGCATTTTTAAAACTACGTAACAGATGACGTAAGCTCGTACCATTTATCGTGCTTAAATTATATAAGAATGTTTATTCAATACTGATGCAAATAAAAATATATATTCCATAAGAGGAAATTTCATTGTAATAAAAATTCAATTTCGTGATTTTTTTTTATTTTCCCAGTAGAAAATCTCCTTAAATCATGTTTGATAAAATATTGATATTTTTCTTCGAATTCCATAAAAACAAACTAAAGTAAATGTGATAAACACCAACTAATTCAAAAACGGCAAAATTTTATCGCTATACATCCTTATGTTTTAATTTTTAATGAATAATTATTGTCGAAAATATCCAACAGCAAAATAATCAAATACAGTATTCTCTATTTTACATCATTATTATTGTAAAAAAAAAAAAGAAAAAAGGAAAATGTCTGTTATGAATTAGTTATATTTATGGAAAAATAGAAAAGCCGTAAGAAAAAAAAAAAAGTCGGAGATAAAGAAAAAAAAAAGGAAGAAGACAACAATGCATATTATTTTTTTTCATTTTTCCAATATGCTCTGAATGAATACACACATGATCACTGTTGAGAAACAAAAAAACAAACAGAAACAAATAATTATTATTCATTAAACAAGTTCAGCTCTTATACATCCATGTGTAACTGTTGTACTATCAACACCATCTTTAAAACTTCTATATGTAACAAGACTATTATTAATACTTGATGGAGAATAATGATGTAATCGTACATTATCATATGGAGAAAATCGTCCTTTCTATAAAAATAAGAATTCATAAAAATAATATTTAATACAAAAATAAAACAAAAAACTACCTTTACCGCAGCATAAGGTGAACAACCTCCTGTTCTAATACTTGTATCCAATGCCAAATAAGAAGATATATCATCTAAATAATATAAAAATACGAAATAAGTAATATTAAATCGTATATTTTAAATAACTATTATTACCTTGTGGCCATAATCGACTATGATTAGGAGTAAGTCGTGTTAATGTTGCTGATGAATATGATGGTACAAATGGTCGTTTAACATCATCTTCTTCATATTTTTGATATGTATTAAATGGATAAGCATTTGTTGTTGATGAATATGGTCGATCAAAAAATAAATTTGATGGTATTGGTTGAAATATATCAACTGTATTAGCTTCAGTTTCATTTGTACCTGTTGTTGATGAATTATCACTTGTTATATTTGATCGTCGACGTTTCATTATAAATAATGATATAAGTATAATATTAATTAATAATATAAATAAACCAAATACAGCAACAATCACAATAACAGTTAAAGAAAATCTTGATGTTTTATTTGTATTTGTAAATGGATAAAATGGTGATGATGGTAAATAACGTGATGTTGAAGCTTTTATTTCATCTGTCCATTCACTTAAATGATAAGAATTATTTGAACGTATACTTATATAATATTCACTAGCTAATTCTAAATTTTTTAAATCAAATAATTGTTCATTATATGATACATCTTCATATGAATAACGATCATTTGATGAAAGACGATAACGAATTTGAAATTTTTGACGTGAACCACCATCAAAACCTGGTATCCAACTAATTAATAATGATGAATGAGATGTATTTGTTATACGAACTTGAGTTGGAACATCAGGTACAGCTGAACAAACAAAAACAAAAAAATCATCAATGTATTTCGAAATAAAATAAAATAATTTACTTAATCCAGTTAATGTTATTTCAGTTGTATCAATTCCTAATGTATTTTCGACTCTACATTGATATATACCATAATCAGATTTAGTAACATTAGAAATATAAAGAACAGCATCAAATAGAAGTTTTGGAGAAAAAGAAGAAGGTGAAATAATTCGTTCATTAAGTACAAATCGATATTTTGATGATGCTAATAATGCTTGATTATCCTGAAAATATAAAAGAATAATTTGTTTAAAAAAATTTCGGATTATAATAAAACCAATGAGTTCTAATTGATACTACATTCATTATGTAGAATCAAATGAATTATAAATATTTTGAAAATAGTTTAGCTTTTCAAATTATTACTACTGACGAGGGAACTACCCCAAGTGGTTCACCGCTTTGGAGCTCATACTTTGGGGATAAGTAGGAGACCCCGACACTAGAATAATCCTAAGAGGATTTGGGCCCATGCACCTGTGGGGCTGAGTTATAACCGTTTTACTCGATTTTTGCCCTAGGACACTGGTTCACCTGCAAAACCAAATCAACGAATTTTGATCTGAAATTTTGTCCACGAAGAGAACTAATGGCCACTAGAATACCCTGAAAGTTTCAGACAAAACGAATGTATCCTTCTTAAGATATTGAATTTTCAAAAACCGACTATTTCTCGAAAAGAATTAGCAGACCCGGAATTTATTGTGGAGTCAATATCTTAAGAAGGATGCATTCGTTTTGTCTGAAACTTTCAGGGTATTCTAGTGGCCATTAGGCCTCTTCGTGGACAAAATTTCAGATCGAAATTCGTTGATTTGGTTTTGCAGGTGAACCAGTGCCCTAGGGCAAAAATCGAGTAAAACGGTTATAACTCAGCCCCAAAGGTGCATGGGCGCAAATCCTCTTAGGGGTATTCTAGTGTCGGGATCTCCTACTTATTCCCAAAGTATGAGCTCAAAAGCGGTGAATCACTTGGGGTAGTTCCCTCGTGAGATATTGTACTTTTACGATAGTTACGGCTTTCGTAGGAAAATTGATTTTCGACTTGAAACTTTGCACAAAAACAGTTCCTATCGAGAATCATTTCTTGTAAATCTTGTTCTTATTCGTATCTTAAAATACAGCTCTGACAAAAGCCTGTATTTTACATGGGTAGATTAGATATTCTTATTTCAGGATAAAAGAAAATTAGTTTTCCTGATAGAGACTATAGTATTCATTTAAGAACTACTGTGTAAATTTGCTGTATCTTCGCAGCAATAATCAAAGGACATGAACTATTTTCAGAATATCCATAGCTTATTAGAATCTACATGATGCATATAATACCAACCTATAAGCGATTTATCCGTTGAAGGACCCTCATCATGAGTAAAATCGCTTTCGCTTAATCATAATATCTTTATAATCCATGCTTAGAAAATGCTACGAACAAAGAAATATTGAATTTAGATTTAGACCTTTATCATTTCGAGATAATTAATCATCTTTTGTTTGGATTTCTTTAACTAACCTTGATCCATGTTACAATTGGTCTAGGTACAGCAGATATATAACAATGAAGTTCAGCTGTAAGTGAACGATCAGAATCAGCTGCTGCTTTATTTCGATTTAAATCACTTCGATCAATTTCTGGTGGATCTAAATATATTCATAATTAAAATTATATGAAAAATAAACATTTTGTTTTTTTGTTTACATTGTACAACTAATGGTATTGTTGCACGACTATTTCCATGTAGATTATCTATTTCACATGCATATTGTCCAGCATCTTCTTTACGTATAGATTTTCCAATTAATGATGCTTCATTTCCTTCAATACGTTTTTCCCATTGAATACCACTATTTATTAAAGATAATTCTTCATTATTTTTAAACCATCGTATATTATTTAAATCAATTGGATTAGCATCAATAGCACATAAAAGTGTTACAGAAGAACCTGGTATTATTGCTTCTGATATTGAATAACCTCGTGTTCGAGTAATAACTGGTCCATCTTTAAAACAAAAAAAAAAAAATCAATTATGTTACTTTAAAAAAGAATAAATACATACAAAGAACATTTAAAGTAAAATTAACTTCAGTATGTCCATAGGTATTTGTCGCTATACATCTATAAATACCTAAATCACTTTTTTGTACACTTGTTAATGATAATTGTCCTTGATTAATAAATATTCTTGATTGATCGGTAAACAATTGTCTACCCGATGGATGATACCATGTATAAGTAATTGGCATTGGATAAGCACTTGCTTCAAGTGTGATATTAAATGGTTGATTTTCTTTAACATCAGCAAATGCATGAAAATCATGAAAATGTGGTTTATCTAAGAAAAAACAACATACGAAAATAAATCATTTATATATATATATAAATAAGAAAACTTACGATTAACATTAAGTACATAAGTAACTTGTTTAGTTAATGGTGTTGTATCAATATCTAATGTTGCTTCACATGTTAATAAATTTCCATGTAAAGAAAGATCAATTCGAGGTAACTAAAAATAGATCAAATAAAAAAATATTTTATTTTGTTAACAGAGAAAACATAAGAGAGGTATTCAGTCCATTTACTAGAGTTATTACTTAAGATAATAAAATGATAGAAAGCTATCGACATAAAAGTCATACGAATAGTACTCTATCAAAAGAAAAAACGGAAATCTAATCAATCAATGTCATAGAAATATGTGTTTAGTAAATCAGGAAATATTTTATATAGAAAATTCAATTTGTTACTTTTCAATAAGAATTACTACAAACAATTAATCTACTCTTATCGTGTAATAAAACTTTGTTGAAAGTTGATTACATAAACAAAATCGTGTATTCCTATGGAACTGATCTACTAGCGACTTTCCGGTTCAATCTGATGTACTAAGATCGACTCAATTTCCGGATATAAAATATTATTGAAATTTGATTTAATTAAAAACTCACCATAAATTTAATTGAATTAATTCCATTAGTATAAATGCTTCGTATATTAGATGCAATATCTGAATGTTTAATTCCATCATTTGATTGTCTAATTATAGTTAATTTTGCTTGAGGATTTGATATTGATGTTCGACATTCAAATTCTCCGAGATTATCTGAACCAACAGATAAATTTGATAAAATTGAACTATTAATTATTCTCATTTCAGCCGGAAGAACTATTAAAAGAAATTATTCTATTTAAAAACAAAAGAATATATTTCAATTAACTTACAAACAACATTTAATGTAAATGAAGCAGTACGTTCAGGAAAATTTGCCACTTGTCCTTTACATATTAATGGAAGATTATTATCAAATGCTGAAGCAATAAATTCTACACGACTTAATGCATATTTTCCTCTTGCTTCACTTATATATTCTGAACGCATTAATTCATTGCCTTAGAATAATAAAAAAAAAAAATGATTTCAAAAAATAAGAAAATATTTTATTTACCTTTAAACCAATTTATTTTTCCTAATGGATTTCCTCCTGTAAGAGTACATTCAGCAATAATTGTATCACCAGCTTTAATTATTTTATCTTTTGTTACACCATGCATTTCAATACTTGTTGCATCATCTACAAAAAAAAAAAAATATCGAAAAATTCTATAGAACAAAAAAAAACGAAATTCATTTAAATTACTAACATATAATATTTAATCTTGTTGAATCAATAACAATATGTCCAGTTTCAGGATTTCTTGCTTCACATGAAAGTATTTTTGTATGATATTCTCTTAATTCTTTATCTAAACCAATTGTTTTAACTAATTGTATTGTTTTACCAGCATGTTCTCCTTGTTCTTCTAATGGATCAATATCACTAACAATAACTTGTCCATCTAATTTCCAAACAACCACTGGTCGTGGATTTGATGATGATGTTCGACATACAAATTGTCGTGTAGTTCCTTCAATTAATGTTGTTACACTTACATTTGTATCAGGTGTATTACCACGTATTTGAACTGATGATGGACCAACTAGAAGAAAACAAAACATGAAATTTTTCAAAAATCGAACACAAAAAAAAAAAGAAAAGTTCTTACAAGCAACTTGTAAAGTAATATTCTTTTGTAAACGTTGTCCTAATGAATAAAGATAAGAATTTGTTACATGACATGATAATGTAACATTATTATCCGATGGTGATATAATCATAGTTATATTATTTTCAGTTATATTTTGTTGATAAAATAAAACAAATGAATTATCAATTAAATTAAATGTTTCACTATTATTTTCTAATCTATACCATGATAATCGACCTAATGGATGACCACCACGTGATTGACATGATAATGTTAAACGTGAACCATTAATTAAATAAAAATTTGATGAATAACCAAGAATAAATGGTATACTTGGTGGTGATGTTACTTCAATATCAAATGAACTAGAAAGTTTATTTGTATCATCATTTAATGTTTCATGACGTACATCACATGTAAAACGATTTTTATGTAATGATATTGATGGAGTAAGTGCAAGAGTACTTATCGTTGAAAAAAGACGACCTATTAAAATAATATATTTAATATTAAATTTTATTTCTTTTTTTTTTCTACATTTTGTGTAAATAATAAGAAAAATCGAAATAATGATTTTGAGTTTCGTAAGAAAAGGATTTCTGGAAAACCAAACAAAAAAAAAAAAAAAACGTGTTTTGTAGGTTCTACAATTCTGTTTGAGTTATCTATAATTATCTAGATAATGAAATGTCTTGCAGCTTGCTACGACATTTTTTCATTAAGACACATCAACTTTACTTCAAGGCACAAAAGTCGATTTTTCTGTCATTTCACATGAAACACATTTTTGTGCCGTCAATAATGTTGATATATCTTGATGAAAAAATATCCTTGAGAGCTGGGAGACGTTTCATTTTGGAGATAATTGTTTGTTCCATTATTCTAGATAATCCAGACGGAATTTTGATTGCAAATTTTAACATTTGGAAAACTAAGGTTTTTGCTTTTTAAGATATTCTTTCCTTTGAAAACTATAGTACTTTGGTCTCAAACTCAGGTTGAAATCTTGATTTTTTTTTTCAATTTTGATAGTTTCTGATCTTTTCCATTTTTTATATGCAATAAAAGATATTTATTATATATTATGGCTATGGTCGTATAGAGGTCACAACGCACTACAATTAACTCTATTTCAAGAAGCAACAGCTATTAAGATATAGAAATAATGACTCATTTTATGCATAAGTGACGCTTATCATACCTTGACTTTTTTATATTACTGTTACGTATTTCTAATATTTACTTATACACAATAGCTATAAATTGCCATATACCAATTTAATTAATTGTTCTTATTCTCATTATTACGAAAGAAATGGGTATTGGATGACAAAAGAGTATTGATTATGGATGATGACAACTATTTCGTGAGATAATTAGAAAAAGAATTACAGATATTCATAAATTCTGGGATAGCTTATTAGCGATCATCTGTTATTACAAAAAAAACTTATATAGGAAATAAAGAGTACAAAGAATTACGAATGAATTGACGGAAAAGAAGAAGATGAGGATATCAATATAGAAGCACACGATAACATTTAATAAAGTTGTTGTTTATATAAAAATACATGTATTTGAAATTTTGAGAAATTTCTGTCACACTTTTTTCTGATATATTTTTTTTTTAGTCTTTTTATAACTGCAGTTCAATAATTTGTTCCTGATATTATACGATTACATAGCTTATGCTGTCCCCTAAACAACATAAAAGTATGCTGATAAAATAATGGAAAATTGTTTCAGAAGAAGTAATCTAACAAAATCTCTCTCAACCTGAATTTATCATTTATAGGAGCAGAAAAAAATTACAAATAAATTTGGTTAAATAGTTTTGTTAAAATTTTTCGATTCATAAATATTCAATTGAAGGAACTGTCATAGATTCATGACATTTCAATAGTCTCGAAGGTCTTCATTGAACAGAGATTTTACTATATAATATAATTCCTATTTTGTCATAAACTATCGAATGAATATCATAATGAAAAAATTGATCATTCCAAAGAAAAAGAAAACTTTTAAAGTCAGCAGCATTCCGCTAAAAAGAGAAAGAATTTTCGTCAAAACAAAATAAATCGAAATTCAGATAGTCCAAGGTCTAATTCTCTGTAGACCTTCATTCTATGCATTTAGTTTTTTTGAATTAACCTTGATTACTATTACATAAAAGCGTACTTTTATAATTAGAACACCATTTTGTTTTCTTCGTTTAAAGATAAATAATTTATTAAAACAATGACTCTGTCATGAGATGCATCCTAACATGTTCAAGTATATAGAATAAGATCAATTTAGTTGAAGAAAAACAAGAATCATTTTTTTTTTTCTTGAAATCAATTTTTACACGTATTGGAAACTACTTCGAGTGAGAAAGCGAGAAGACTTTTAACCTTGACAAGCTAGATCTTTCCTAGAAAGAAATATTTAGGAAATTTAAGTCTATGATGATCTGCTCATCGAGATCTATCTATTCTGAAAGAACGTAAGTTCTTAATCAGGCGTTTGAATACAAATCTCATCTTAATTCGAGATCATAATCAAGAAAATCTAACAAATTCTTTTAATTTTTTCTCAATATAATTATTTATAAAAATTGAACTATAACTATTAACTATAAAGAGCACTCGAAACAACGTTCTATTACATCATCATTGATTGATTCAATACAATAGGGAAAAAATCCTCATAAGTGACTTACTTATAATACATGAAACGAGAGAAGAAAAAGAAAAGCGAGTCAAGTTCTTGTAAATTGTATAGAATTATTACCTTGAGTAAATGTTCTTGTTGTAGCTGGAAATTCTACTCCACTTTCATTAATCCATTTTATTTGTGCAGCAGGTCGTGCACCATCAACTCGACAATTTATTTGATGAATTGGTTCATCATATCTCATACTAACAATAGGTATTTCATTTGATGATGGTCGATCATTGATTTGTACACGTTCTGGTTGAACAAGTGTTCTTATATGAGCTATTTGTTTTAATGCTGATGCATCATTATAAGGTGAAACTTCACATGCATATATGCCTTCATCATCTAATTTTAATGATTCAATAAAAAAATTAAATTCACCACGATTTTCATCGCCTATAATTGACCACGAAGGAAAAGCAGGAAGTTGTCGATCATAACCTAGAGGAAACAAAAACACCAAAAGGTCAATTCATCTTTCATGTCTAACTAATGCTCATTAGTAGACAAAAAAATAGTTACACACTGGGTGATAGTTGTGTTATTTTAAGTAATTCTTGTCGGACAACGATAAAATATGTGTGTCAATCAATGCCTCTATTCTTCGACTATGGATAACGAGAGTTAATTGCTCTTCATGTTCGTCGATAGACTCCACCTACTTTCTAACGAATAAGCATTCATAATCAATATCTAAATACCACCATTATTTTTTAGAGATTTTAAGCTTTTTTCTTTTTGTCTTCTCACATAGGGGTGGGTGGATTATTTGTTCAAATTGAAGGGTACGTGTTGCTTATCATTATCAAATATAAGGCGAAGAGAACGAATCATTCGAACACTTGCCAATGGGTAAAGAAAAAAAAAAAAGAACCGGTAATGGATGTTTATCATATGCATACACTTCACTTGTCTCACACATAGATGACGATGATGGTGATAATGTCAATTAGACAATTGTGCTTAGTGTGCACATATATATTTGAATATAAACTCACCTAAAGCAAGTCCATCTTTAGTCCATTGAACATCACCATGAGGTGGAGCAATAACACATGGAATAGTAACATTAGATCCGATTAAAGCTGATATATCCGCAGGTTTTACTTCATAAAACTGCCCTTGAGTATTGGATAAGTCTAAAGAAAATATTAATGAAATTTATAAATTATTCAATAAAAAAAAAATATATAAATATATTCATTTGTAAAGACTTACATAGTATTGAATAGAATATGAACAATTGAAGAAGTAGGCTTAGTGCCATTTCTGAAATAGATAATCGTATAATGGTCATTGATCGGCTAGACACGCTACAGACAGACAATAATCAAGATGGATCGATCTGTATAAATGAGTCTGTTTCTCTGTCTTGACTCTATAAACACATAATTGCATTCTATTTGATTCGGACTAACCACATACATATATATATATATATATATACACTTGACTAGGCTTCTTTAACATCAACAAGAACATCGGAACATACACAGGTGGAGTGAAACCTTTTCTGAACATTTCACTCAACTTATCCGATCACTCGAAAACAATTTTCCCTCTTTCTCTTACTCATTACATGATGTGATGAGATGTCTAGTAACTAAGTCCTTCATACTTATCGGATTCTAACATATTGTGCTCGAACAAATTTGTTATTGCACAAAGAATACAACATAAGATTGAAAAGAAAATCATTTCCGCAGATAGAATTATCAAGGTGCCAAAAGGGAAGATCCTTGGTACCATCTGAATATATAATTTTTGTCCCAAGAGAACAAAATATTGGGAAAAAGATCTATATGTGCGTGACCATAAACTCACCTGACTTTGTATATATATTCACTGCAGGCTACAATAGCAGCAGCAGCAACAGTTCGATAGAATGTTCTCTATGACGCCGTCGGTCTACTGTACTACGACAGGGAATCATAATCATAACAATAATGTGCATCTCCCCCTCATACAGAATCGACTTCTCTCTCTCTCCGCTTTGTCTCTATCGCTTTTCTCTCTTTTCTTCTTATTGAGTATGTTCAGCATCACCCTCAATGTATATTGAGTGTAGATGGGTCGACCCTCGTCTGTCATATTGACGTAAGAAAAGAATAGTAGAGATTGTATGTGTACGTGCACAACTATAAGTCGAACTGCTTAACTGTTCAATCGTCACTCTTGTTTGAACTCGACCGCCACGACACAAGAGAATTTCATGAACAAATGAATGCTAAGCTCGTTGATGAGCTCGAATCATCTCTATATACTCGTCTTGCAATTAGTTGATTCTTTCACAAATAAAAAAAAAAAAAAGAAAAGAAAGCAAGAGCGAGTGAAAAAAACACAGCAGGTAATGTCTGTTGGGTTCTTAATTCGGTCAATACATGCACAAAAAAAAAGAGGTACTATCCCATATACTAATGAGAAAAGTAACGAGAAGAAAATTGTCTACAACAACAAATGTATTATTACTACAACAACCACTTAACACAACGACGTCATCGTCCAGAGACAAGAGTATCTATTTCATTTTATCAGTTTCTTGTATAAACATATACACACATACATACAATCATTGGACTAAGAAATATGTCGAGACTAGTATCAGCTGCATAGACTCATAACAATCAATAAAAACGATGATACGACTTATATTGTCTTTTTTCTTTCTTTGAACACGTTTCACTCAATCGTGAACGTGAATCTTTAAGCACAGAAGGTGCCATACACACACACACATACCCATACTTGACTATGACGGGAAAACAACAATTAATCTCATCTTAGAAGTCATACAACTAACTATTCTGACACATGATCTCAAACAGTTATACATATAATGAAAAAAAAGAAAGAAAGACAAAAAAAGGAATGTACGATGTACAATAGACGTTATTGTGTGCTATGCACACAAGGACGTTTCCTTCATACGAAAGATACCTTCCAAGATAATGAACTATCTTTATGACAAACTAGACGGACATGAACTCGTTTTTTTTAACATCTTATTCTTACATATTCTTTGCTAAAAATGTCGAGTTAATACATTGGACAATTGCTTCAGGGATCGATCATACATCGGAAGTTACTCTCTCTCTCTCCCTCTCGCTTGTTCTACATCTAGCAAACTAACGTTGAAAAGTTCTGTCTTCGAAGCCTGTCTGTCATCAGTATATAATGCCTTGACCTATTCTTTTTTGATATAACTTACGCAATATGCAGGTTACTTGTAATTAGCTATGAGTGTATGCAACAGCTTCTCTTTTCTCTTTATTTCAAGAAACACGATCGTCATTCTTATCTATTTTCTGTCTATTTGCTTACTCTCAATGTCTATTTCCGCACTTTACATGTACACACTTACCTTCAAGAACTAAACAAGAAAATCTACATACAAGGTCAAGAATCAAACATCGTATTGTTTCATTTTTCTACTTTCGTTTTTCTTTTTCTTTTTTTTTTATTATTTCTAATCAAACCACAACAATTGTCTTCTTCTGTTCTACTACAATCAAATCATTTATCATGACAAAAAAGTGTTTGTTCGTTCTCTCTCTCTCTAATCTAAAGAGAAGAAAAAAGAAGAAGAAGAATGAATGAAGAGAGCGAAATAGAAGAAAAGAAAGTGGCACCTTTCTTTTATTCTTGCACTTTCTCTCTCATGCACTTCCGAATAGTGTTGACAACAGTGATAGTTTGTTTAGATTTGCCTCATTGAACAATATATATATATTCTCAAAGAAAAATTAGACTCTTGGGGGACGCTTTCTCTCAGAAAAAAAAAGACGTGACTTATCAAACGTCAACATCAGACTAGACAGCATGTCTGTTGTGGCTTTCTCATAGTCAAGGCCGTCAATCACACCTACAACTGACAGCGTCAATTGAATATCATCAAATGAAAAGAAAAGGCCGACAATCGTACATATACATATATATAAAGATGAAGCGTTAATCTTAGTTCAGACGCGTGTTCATCGTTGATCTTTGATGTGAAACGCTTGTCTATATTTTACCGTTAAATAAAACATAAGAACAAAAAAAACAAATAAAACAAAACGTCAAATGTTTAATCTCAAAAAATCATTTGATATTTAAATTCATTGATCACATAGAAAAAGTAATCTATACTTTATATGTATGTATATGCATCCTTAAGAGTAAAAAGAAAAACTAAAGAATGTTCAAGTAGTAACAGCAGGTGATGAGCAAGAAAAAGAAATAATTTCACTGTTGGGCGCCAAATCGATAGAGCAATTATATACAATATACATATATATGTTATCTCCAATAATGGATAGAGATGAACAACAATTAAAACCGACAAATGAAATTGTTAAACTTGTACTTAATTCAAATTCATCATTAACTACAAATACTAATCCAATACAAGTTGAAATTCAAATGCCTGTACATTTAGAAAAAGTTTATATGTATGAAGCTGAAACTCAAACATCATATGATGATAATAAAAATAATATTTCAGATTTATTAAGTAAAGAAGCAGGTGATGAAGCTCGTTTAACAGGTTCAAATAAATATGGTTTATTATCATTAGATGAATATCAAATAATGCGTACAGGTGAAGAACATTGTTTAAAAAAATATTTTTCGGATGATGATATTAGTCTAACAGATGAAGAAATTATTGTAGAAAAACAAATGAAAGATATGAATTTAGATGAAGATCGAACAGGTTAGTTATGAAAGAGAACAAAAAAAAAAAAAAGTAATTATTATTCATAAGACTGGAAAGAAAACATCATCTTTTTCTTATATCCGTTGAGATTTCCTCTTTTGTTTTTTTTTTTAATTTCAAAAAAAAATAATCTTTCAGTTCTAATTGAAAATTTAAATAATAATGCATCAACTATTTTACATACATCACATTCTAATTTATCAAATACATTATTAATTGATGATACAACACATTTATCAGCAACATTAGCACAATCAACATCATCACGTATATCTCATAGTCGATATATACAAACTTTTAAAGATGATGTTGATGATGATGATGAAGAACTTGATCAACTTATTGCATCAACATTTACACCTATTATTGAACATGAACAAATTTTATCAACAACAAATAAAATATATTCAAATCAGAAAAATTTATCATCCATACGTTGTTTTGTTCGTCAAGCAATTGATTCATGTCGTCAAAATTTAACATTAGTTGATCAATTACTTGAAAATATTCCATTATCATCATATGAACATATACTTCAACGAAAAGTTCATCGTACAAATTGTATTGTTAATATTCCAAATACAATTAAAGGACTTCAATATTATCCATCAACAAGTGTTCAAACTGAATAATAGAAATTTTAAATCATCATGTGACAATTTTATCTTCTCCGCCTTCTCAATCTAGATGACATGTCCATCATTTTTAGATATATATATATATATGCTTGCTAGCGGTCACGCTATGCGAAAAAAAAAAATTCATTTAGCAAAAAAAAAAAGAAACATAAGATGAACGAGCACTTGAACATTTTTAATCACTAGATTATAATGACAAGTAACCATAAAAGTATTTTTTAAAGATGAGATCAATCAATAGGAGGTAGTAATCATTAACATGTAAGTTGACAATGTCAACCTATTGTTTCTTTTTACTCGATAGAAAAAGTTTTGCATCGCGCTGTCAACGTGTCGCGGCGATCAGGAGGTCATTAAATATATGTATACGTTCATTCGCCGGAAAAAGCCATCAGCATCAGCAGGAGTTGAGTACATTGAAATAAAGAATAAATGAGATGAATGATGACAATGTCATATATATACAATGCATTATTTCGGTAATGGGAGTGACACTTTATTCAATTTTCTATTTGAAGGACAAACATTATTTTAGGTAAAGAATATTCATTTATTTTATATATATATCCAACAGAGTTTGATGATATTAGAAAATGAAGGTTGTTACGTTATATTATTAAATTCCTTTTTTTCTTAGTCATGTAATTTAAAATTATATAACAAAATCAGCTTAACTTTTCATAACTTTATATTCAATTAAGTAGGGATTTTGTTCTTAAGAGGTTTTTCCAACTAGTACGATTATAATCAATAAGCAACAAGATAGATATTAATCAAAAATATAGGTATATTGGCAGCTGCATTCGAATGAATATAGAACATTAACCTTCAGGCATTTTTATTCACATCATTGAATTGATTGTATTTATTGATAAAAAAAAAAACAAAACATGATTGCATGAAAATACAAATAGATATATATTTGAGATTTGATTAAAACAAATTCATGCATATGTTATATTATGATTGGACTCTTTTTGTTTCTCTTATCAAAATGATATGAAATGTATTTTGAATATTAAAAATAGAATTTGATTAATTGTCAAGATTCATTTATTTTACAATTGCTATTCTAACAAAAAAAATAAACAATATAATAATTTTATCATATCTAATTTTCATCAAGTTCATGTCTATTTTTATTAAAAGATATTGATACATTCTTCTATAAATAGTTTTTATTTGTTTTTCTTAACAGTTTTATTGGCTTTTTTTTCATCGTATTTTATATTACAGAAACATAGTAATTATATATTGAAGATTATTACTAGTTTAGAGAATGAGATTGTATTAACTTAATTCAATATAGTTATAGATGCTCTTCAATTTTCTAATTATTATCAATAGTTCTCATCATTTCTTTCTTGACACTTAAAAATGATTTCTTCTTTAAGATCTAGGTTATTTCTTGAGTATAAAGGGTGTCCCGGAAGTTCTGAAACGATTTTAAGAATTCACCGTTCTCGCATTCTACAAAAGCAATTTGCTGAAACTTTGGTAGATTGTTGTACATATGTGGTACTACATAACTGCAAAGTTTCAGGTCTATAGCTTGTACTATGGATGAGAGCCTAGAACAACACTGATATGTACTATTTTTTAAATTTTCCTGGTCATCTTCGGGATGTGCAACATTTTTTTTTATTTCATCTATATCTCGGGCTGGATAGATGATAAAATCTTGAATTTTTTTTAAAAAGATGCGCCGTGAAAAGCTCTACAAAAATTGTAATAACAAATCCCTATTGACTTGTGTTAATGGTCTTTGCCATACTCAAAATGAAAAAGCTACATGATAGTACGACTTCTCACCATAATAAAAAAAGGTTTGGAAGACTTTTTTGTTTTCCAATAGGAATTTGTTTATACAGCTTTTGTNNNAAGGTAGAGCTCCATTTTCGGATCCACTAGAGCGTGGACGAAAACAGAACCTATTTCCGTCTGATTATCTTGGCAATAGGTGAGTTAGCCTTCGTGTTTCTTTATGTTTTATATACCATTTTGTAGCTCGTAAAATTCTCTATCGAATGTTATATAATAGTTGGGGTTTTGTTTGAGTATGATAGGAAAATTTTTTTACGAAAGCGGGAATGGGTCGATTTTCACATAGGAAGCCATAGAAAAAAATGAGTATTTTGCAATAACTCAGGAACGGCTCGGCCAATCATGCTCATCTTCGAAATCGACCGAGATATTGTTAAGACTGAACTGTGTAGAAAATTTCATCGGGATTGAACTTTCCTTTCAAAAGTTATCGTGTAAACGGCCGGATGGACACACTGACCGATTCTAGAATGTACTCACTTTTTGAGTACACTAAAAAGCGCCAGTAATAGATTTAAATGTTGAATTTTCGATAAAAGTATATTTTTTGCTAATACAATGGTCAGTCTGATAATGTAACAATTTCATTCATCTTTTGTTCAACTTTCAATTAATGTGAGTTAAATGATTATTTACTTTCATTAAATTCATGACCACATCCTCTATGTACATAATCTTGATGAAGAACCAACAAACCATTGATATTCGAGTTCTGTCTTGAACATTAGAAATAGATTGTTAGCAATCTTAACACAGCGTTTTATAATTAATAAAATACCTACTAACGTTAGAATAATTGTTTGCTTGAATATTCTAACGTTGGCGATGAAAATAAAACTATGGAGCTGCAAGCTTCATTTTAAACAAAAACCTTTACTAACATTAGAATAATTGTTTGCTTGAATATTCTAACGTTGGAGATGAAAATAAAACTATGGAGCTGCAAGCTTCATTTTAAACAAAAGACTTCTACTAACATTAGAATAATTGTTTGCTTGAATATTCTAACCTTGGCGATGAAAAATAAACTATATAGAGCTGCAATCTTCATTTTAAACAAAAACCTTTACTAACATTAGAATATTATTTTGCTGAAATATCCTAACTTTAGAAAACAAAAATAAACTGTGGACATAGAAAAAAAAATCTGACATATATTTTTAAAGATCTATTTCAGTGATTATGAATCTAATCGGAAAATAATCATATACTCATTTATAAACAATGTCTCTGTCAAAAAAAAATCAATTCAAAATTAAACAAAAATATATTTACAAACACTTATTTATTTTTTAATATGACTTAAACGAAAAAGTACCTGAAATAAGACTGAGCACTTCTGTGTCAAAAAGTAGTTTATGGATGTAATCGAGTGTTCGTATGTGATTTAAGCAAGCCACTGAACCTTAATATGGATGGGATTGTTTGATCGTCCTTGTTGACAAAACAATTTTTGTATGTCTAATATAAAGTAAACGCGTGTGAAAATATTTCTTCCACGCTTGAGAAACGTCGATGTTAAAATAAAATACTAATACTCATAGTGCTCTGTGATTCTACTCAACATATTTGCAAATGTGATTTTCGATGAGAAATTGTTATCCTTCAAATAAAGAGAATATTGTATCGTCAAAAAAAAAAATATCAATTAAATCAATTTTTGTCTTCTGAAAGCAATATAGAAAATATTACATAATTTATTGCTAAATTAAAAAACTATAAATCTTTTAATTCTTCTACGCAAACAATATTTTTCTATATGCTATGATTAAACAAAAGTGAAATAATATCTATACAATTTTTCATTATGCTTACAAGTTTATTCAAGAATATTCACGTACATACACACATCATTTTTAATGAATCAAACCATTGTATACTAATTCAGAAATACAAAAATAGATGTTTACATATCTAACAAATTTAAAAGTAAATAATACTTGAAAATTTTCAAAGGAAATTACATCTTGAAAAAATTTAACAATCCTAATTTCTAATGTCACACAAAAAAACGAAGTGAATTTAAAAAAAAATTTAAGTACACTTTTCTGGCATTATCATCATTGATTCTGGACATGTATCAAACAATTTTGCTCGAATTGAACATTTTAAAGGAAATCGGTGTACACCTAATGGTCTTTCATAATATACGGATTCAACTGAAAATGTTTTAGATATATTTACTGGAGCAATTGATGCATTTACTCGACGCAAATTCTGTGAATACCAAACATCTTCTGGCGTTTTATGATCATATGGAAGAAGTACAAGTAAAGCAAGTATCTTACTACGACTTCTTAATGAAAATCCACCATTACCAACTAAATCAACTTTACCAAATCCAAACCAAGATGGATCCCATGGAGCACCAATATAATCATATTGAAGAAAATCAGTAATTTTATGTGGAGAATTTGAACACATAGCTGAATCGATTTGAAAAAAAAGGATTTTTTCACCGCTAACTTGTTGCCAAAATTTACGATCTGTTAATAATTCATTTGTTCGATTTTTTCCATAAACTTCTTTCATTAAAGTAAGAAATATTTTTCCTGATGCAATTAATGGTGCTAAAGTTGAATTTCTAATAAAACCTTCATTATCTTTTCCATGAAATATTTGAATTGGCCATGTTGATGGAATATTATGATTAACATTATGAACAATCGCAACAATATGATCAGCTGTACGAAATTCAACAAGTACAGCTATATATGGATAGAAATCAAGACTAGAAATGTTCATAGTTAGAATTGTTGTATTTGTAATAATGAGTTTTCGATGATATAGAAATGTAGATGACATTATTATAATAACAAAGATAAAACTTGTTAAAAGCGTAAACCATTTAAATGATTTTGTCAACATATCCTAATTGAGAATTTTAAGCAACTAACTATGTGATGTTTTGTGTATATTGTAAAAACTAAATACTTAAATTGAAACATAATTGCAAATGACGTTGCTTGTAAGTTTCCATATAAAGATGAATGAAGTTTGTTGCCAATCTTTTTTTTGCTCAAATCTAAAATTACTATAGCATAATATACTTTCTTCGTACATGCAATTATAGAAGCATGGTTGCACATAAACTAAAGAATAATTTTTCTTACTTTATTTTTGCTCTGCACTCTCGAGCATTAGTTATGAAAAAGAGCGCAATTTCTCATTCTTTTTTTTCTTTTGTCAGCTAAAAAAAAACCAGGTTAACACACTTCTGATATTGTCCTACATATATTTTTTGAACTTTTAATTTTAGAGAAACACTTTCATCTTTTTAAGATAAAATGAAATAAGAAAGCATTTCTTCACAAAATAACATTAATTGATATTTTCATTATTTACCTATGCCTTTATCAATGATGAGTTTTATTTTTATTGAGTCTCTTCAGATATTTATATTCTTTCATGGCATCTACTTCAGTGCTTGATGATTAATAACTTTTGGTTGAAACACATAGTAAAAAAAATTCATGCATACTCATTATGACAATGTGGAGAAAGAAAGAGAAACATTTTCTTCTATCTTTGTTTCTACGCATTTTTGTATCAATTTTATTGTATTCATTTTCCTGATGATGTCGACAGCTTGAAATAGAATTTGAGTAATTTGATTAGAATCTAAAAATATATTACTTTGTTAGAGTAAATACTGAGCATGTTTCATAACGTTGACAACATCGTTTATTTTTTGTATATCTCTGCCCAAACTATTCCCAAAAATGTTGAATTATTTCCTCAAAAGACGCATCATTGAATTTCTGCTCGATAGCAACTGTAGAAAAAAATGTTTGTATCACAAGTAACAAAACAATGTTCTATCAGATATTGTAGGACTTTGTTCGCGGATTATTTTGGTAAAAAAAACCTTTTGGATTTTAATGCGAAATGATCGTTTTATAGTCAAAATAGTAAATATTGTGAAATAGTTTAAAAGTCGATTTTTTTCTGATAAAAAAATCACAAAATAAGTATAAAAAGTCGATTTGTATATCTCAAACCCGCTATATTTCGGAGAAATGTGATATTATATGTTTTACAGAGAAAAGTTTGTCCTACAAAATCTTATAGTCGGTGTCCAAGTTACGGTCGGATACTATAAACGAAACTCGATAGAATATTGTAGACGATAATGCTATCGAAAACTATGATGTCTTTGTTTTTGGCGAACATAATGTGCAATGTTCTACTGAGATTTGTTCATATTATCTGACCGTAACTCAGAAACCAATTTTAAGTTTTTTTAGAGCAAATTTTTCTCTGTAAAACATACAATGTCATATATCTCTGATGTATAGCCAGTTTGAGATATACAAATCGATTTTTCTATGCTTATTTTGTGTTTTTTATCAGAAAAATTCGAAGCTATTTCACAATATTTACTATTTTAACTATAAGACCATCATTTCTCATTGAAATCAAAAAAAAAATTTTTTTACTAAAATGATCAATGAAAACAGTTCTACATAATCTGATAGAATGCAAAGTTTTTTGAATAATTTATGTTCTTTTGTCATAGATTACACGTTCAAGTATCCTATAACAACAAAATCATTTTTTTAGTTTTTCTATGTTATTTATTAAAAATGTGTAAATATACAGTACTCGATCTTTTACTATACATTCATATAATTAAATTAATTTAAAGTTGTGTATTTGTAAAATACGACTTAAAACGAGAAAATGGCGTGAGACTTCTGATACCAACTATAATTCAATGCCGTATCGGTTTGAAAAAAAACTTTCTATGACTTACCTATACGATAATAAATGTAAAGTGTATACAAAAAGAATTTCTCACAAGAAATCAAAAAGATATTTGTTTTAAATATAGTTGTCGTCGAGAACTTGACAGTGAATCTTTTGAAAAAAAATAAGAACTCTAAACTTCAGGATATGTTTGTGTGAACATATATGTAAAATAACTTATGTTGTCAACATGTTGAGAACAGTAGTACGTCTAATCCGAAAAGCTTTTGCGGTAATTGGAAAGAACGTCAGGCGAAGTTTGATAGAAAGAAAAGCGTACAAATGAATAACATATGTGATAATATAACCGATACTTGCCTTTTCTTTTATTTAAAGAAAAGCAATGCCAAGAGACGAGAGTTGATTCTATTAATAGCAACAAACTTTTATTGATATGACGACAAAAAAAATGTTGTTATAAAGTGTTTTACGGGCTAATACTTGTCGTAAAATAAAGGAAGCATATTTAACATAATGATAGATTTCAACAAATAGAACGAAATGAAAAATACTTCATATAGAAGTAAATTCCATATGAAAATTTCTTTAACATAGACAGAATCAATTGTAATTAATTATAGAATAATCATATCAATTAAATTGATGATTATAATGTTTAAGAAAAAAAAAGAAAATTTAAAGATGTTGTTTTACAAAATATCTCTCGAATAAATTCTCTTATATAATCATCTTCTAAACGTATTCTATTATATAAACGATTATTTCCTATTATGTTGCCGCTGTCGTTTCTGAGTATTCATTACTCAATATTATTTCCGTAGAGTGCTTAGTTTTCTTTCTCATTGTTATAGTTCATTTTACTTTCCGAAGATCAATCAACATTAATTTTAATTATTAATTCTTTTATTTCCATTACACAGATCTGCAGTGTGAATATCGTCCTTAGGTAATCAATTTGATAATTGAATAGGGTAGGTGTTTTTTTTTGTCTTAGAACAATGATAATAATAATTACAAAATCTAACTATGGTCTGAATATGTCTTTTTAGGATTTGAAAATAGAATTTAAAAGGTATCTATTGGTTGTATCTACATGATATAATTTTAATTAAAAAAGAACGACGAAAGTCTGCGAATAAATATTTAATAGAAAATAGTATGACAAAATTTAAAAAAAAGGAAAACGGAGGCGTATACAATTTCCGTACATCTATAAATGTTCCATTAGTAAGAAAAAAAAAAGAATAATTTCACTTTTAGCAGAGTGTCTCATTTTCTTTAATATAATATATTTTCAAGTAACAACGATCTGTCATAGTTTTTATTCTGTCAAACGTCAGACGTGTTCAAGAAAGAAATTACCACGAAATCAATAGAAAAAAAGTCCACTTCAAAAGCATTCAATTTTCTTTTTTTCTTTTATCATTTAAACAAACAGAAATTTCTTTAAAAACAAACACACAATAGTATCAAACCTGAAAATTGAATGAAATTTTAGAAGACCTTTTCAGCTATTCAATTCACTAATTCTGGAGATTTAGTAGTAACACACAATCGATGCATAATAGCAGGAGTCAAGCCTATAAAAAATATTCAAAGAGTTATCAAGTAAAAAGAAGTGTAACTTGCTTACAATTATGATACCGTTAGACGAAACACTTTTCACAGAATGAGTTAAGTGTTAAAATGGCGAGTACGAGTAACATGAAGAATGTTGGGTGGTCCTTATTGTCATTATTCTGCTATCGTTATGAACAGTGCACACTGTATATATATATATGTATATATCAGAGCACTTCTATTTTTTGCCCGTTGTCAAAGAAATATGTCTCATCGTTCTAACAATCGAACACTTCCATTAGTACTCACTATTATAGAACATGTGACACAATAAGACATTTTCTCTTGCTATTCATCATCAGAAAAGTATCTGCTCACAAGAATAAAACGACAGTATATTAAAAAAAGAGAATTGTACAAAGTACTAACAAATACATCGCGTGAAAAATATCAACAATCATCATTGTTAAAATATACGACAAATTTCGCTGACTAAGTCTAGGACAAATCTTAGTAATATTATCATAGGACAATTACTCTCATTAACTAGAGTGATTAGTTGATTTAATAAATATTAGAACTAAGAATTACATCAACGATACTTCTCCATTTGGTTTTATATAGATTGATAGATAAGCAATTCAAAGGATGAACATAGACAAATCTATCAGTAGTGTTGTCTTGTAGAAAGATTTCAGAAGAATATAGAAAATATAATGAATCTTGTACTACCATCTTGAAGATCACATGTCAGCTTTCGTGAAACAGATGATGTATGTATGTCTTTTTCCGAACAATTCTCAGTCAGGAAATGTATGTCTTTATCTTTTAATTAATAAAATTATTCAAGAATTTGTATATGTCATGAAATAGTAGTGAACATAGGTTATAGTTTCGTTGACCTTCCTGCTACATTAAATAATAATATTATGAGAATGACAGCTCTTATTAATTTTTATTTAATGTTTAAATTGTTATGCGATGTATTTAAATATTTCTTTATAGAATTCAATTTCTAATTGATAATATTATTTTAAAAAAATCATGTCTATAAGCTGTGTAAATGTCTATATAATTTCTTGTATCTCTAATTATCTGCTACATAGTACGGCACGAAGGTTCTAGAGATTAAAAGGTGTTAGCGGGATATATTTGACAATGGCTCACAAGAATACTCAAAACTTTTGAAAAATCTTGATATTATTCATTGTTAAAAATTAATGATTTTAATATATCCTCATGCAGGTTATCTTGCATAGAAAAAGTACTATTGGTGTATTTGAAAACGGTGCATATTTTGTAGTATTGGGTGTATTCTTTTTTGCTAACAGTAATTTCGTTGGGAATGATAATTGATTTACTTGACTTCTATAGTTGCTCAAACTTTTTCAATGATTTAATTAACTTATTGACGTAAGAAGTGAAAGTTTGATTTTTTTTTTCTTTGTATATCAAATGAAAAAATCGAATATTATTTGGTTGTCATGTAGAATATTGTCTTTTATAAAAGAAGAATTTAAATTCTATCAGTTTTACTTTTTGTTATGTTTGATGAATATCTTAGAGTATTATATCCATTTCATTTCTGGTTATTATTGTATCTATTTATAAAACAAGAAATAACTTCTGCTGTACCACAAGTAGATATTAAAAATATTAATGATAAAGATATTGATACAAGCGAATTTTCATCAATATCTGCTACAACCTGGATAGAATTAAAAATAAATCTTGGTAAAGATCAATTGAATACTTATCATGCAAGAAATATGAGAGGAAATATTATGAAAGCAACTTTTTTTTTGATTAGTGGTATTTTGAGTTTGCTTTTGGTCGGCGGAATTATAAGTATTATTGCTTATTATGTTAAGAAAAAATAAATGAAATATTCAAAATCAAATAATATTATTAGAATTTACACGAAAGACACAAGAGTAATGAATATTTACATGAGAGGTATCATTTAAATAACATGACTTATTTTTCATGTATAAAAATTTTAATATTTTTTATGGAGATGTTCCAGATGATGAGACTAGGAAAATATAAATCTTATAGTTTGTTTCGTATAATTATTAAAGCTATAAAAGATCATCAACAATTATAAAATTAATAAAAGAATGATTTTTTATTTTAGATAAAATCTACATGATTTACTAAGACAATTGACAGTTAATTCGAGTATGTTTTTTCGCCACTATAGAAGGATGTCGCACTTTTTTTTACGCATTAGAATACCTTTTACATCTATTCAATTAGATTTGTTCTTTAGGATGAATTAACTATCAAAATCACATATAGAAAAGAAAAATATTATATTTTGTCGATGGTCAATGGCACCATGACGCCGGCTATCTCCTTCTTCTTGTTGTCTACTAGATTCACTTTGACAATCGTTTCCTTAAAACTGATAATCGCCTTGTTGTCAATCAATTGAACGACTTTTAAATCTAACACGATCGTTTAGAAAACGATTACCACTATCAAGATGGAAACTATGGAAAAATTATTCTTATGCATTAACAAAAGAAAAAAAACTATACAAGCCGACTGATCAATCTTTGTTCACCTCGAAATCCGACATATACAGAATTTTAATCTAACAATGACTTCAATTTTATGCAATTTGATAAAGAAAATATTTGTGAATTTAGATACATAAACAATTGCTCTCGTTCAAAATAGAGATATGTAGAATAAGTTTTCTTGTATCCTATACTATGACTGAAAACAGTTATCTTACCCTTACCCTGCAGGATAGAGTAGAGTAAGTCTATATATATCTCTAGTTCGAAACCATAATGAAAATGAACAAAATTTATATACTATAGAAATCAAGAAGAATTTTCTTCTGTTATATTCAAACATTTTACTTCGTTGTGTTCTTATACGATGAATCGTAATTTCTTTTTAGCACTTACTCAATGCACAATAATCATTTACTGCTGGTTGTCTACATGGTATATAATGATGACAATGATAATGACTATATAAATTTCTCTTATAGTATTCATACAACAAGTATCAGTAGTATTCTATCGAACACAACATCCATCATCAGTAAACCATCCTGATAGAAGATCTCATAAAATAAATCGTTGTGGATTTTTATCGAAAACAGAACCATAATAATACAAATCTAGAAGAAGAACAGTTAATAAAGACAGCAATCTTAACCATTTTCTGGATACAGTTTGTGAGTGTAAATATCTACTATACGAGACGGAAGCATAACACTTGACATGAAAAAAAAAAGATTGTCATATTTCTTGTCGGAGAAGGTAAAATTGAATGCAGTCGTTTGTCTTTTTTTATTATTCAGTAAAGAACATCGGTCGACATTTATACATCAGTTAATCGAAGTGAGAAAAGAGAAATAAACATTTCATTATATTTACGATAGTAAAAATGATTGGTAACTGTGATGCATTCGTCTAGAATTTTCAATATATATTTGATGCCGTATATGTAATAATACTTACTAGAGGCGTACCATAAGAGAGAATTGCTGTAAGTATTACATATATATATGTGCGTTCTTTTTCTTTTTTTATATACATATACGGTGTTAACTGTGCCGATCTCATTCATTCTTTTTCTTTCTGTTTAGGTACTTTTTTTAGTATCTTGTCTTGGATTCTTTTCTTACTGCTACTTTTTCCTTTCATATTCTCAGTCAAGTATATTTACTAGTTCCTTGGTTATGTATGTTTCCAACTATATTATTTTGCCTCTTGATGTACTCTATCCTTTGATTAACATCTGATATGCAACAATATTTTTCTCTGTTTTGAGGCATGTCTGATATCATTTTGTTTGAAATAAAATCTTCTTAATGCAGCCTCTGCGAAGCTGAAATGTGGAACTCATATATATTCTTTAGTGTCATTAAACTAACACAAAATACGTAAACTGAAAAATCTCTCGTAGACTATAGCTATTTTTCAAGATAATCGATCACTAGAGTAAAGATCTGTTTTATTTATTTCTACATTTTGAAACGTATTTCAATCATTCAAATTTCGAGGAACACTTTCGAATGTTCTAGAATAGTCTAAGTCTTGTCATCAATGCCTTTTGTTTTCTTGTTAACAAATCCTCGGAAAAGAACCTGATGCTTGTTATCCTCGATGGCTAAGGTCTGTAACGAGGAGGGAAAGTCATAAAACTTTGACTTAACATTTACATTTATTGTTTTCTTCGAAAATATATGTGAGGTCCAATAAAACTTATTATTATTTTTTTTATTGACTTCTATACTTAATGAATTGTATGAAACTAAACATATTCATTAAGATCAATAACATGAAAAAATACAAATCAATCTATTGTTGTTTTTCTAGAAATAGAAACTATTGATAGAATTTCAATTTTTGTTGATATATTTAAACAATAAACGAAATAAATAATAATATGAAACTATGGTTAACTGCAATTATTATCATGAAGTTTGGATCAAATATTCTTTTAAATAAAATGCAACTAAAAGTAAAATATATATGAACATTTGTATTTGTCTGCGGATGATGATACTTGGTATGAATAGATGTTGAGATACTATGATTTATTAAATAAAGAAAATTCATATATATATATATTTTACTTTTATTTGGATTTTGTTTAAAAAAAAATGTTTGACTTTAAACTTCATATTTTGAATTTATAATTTAACTACAAATTATACACATAATCAACTTCTTCAATAATTAAATCCTATCATCACTTTTTTTTACAGAATTCACGAATTTGCTCTCGATAACTTGAAAAAAAGAATAACTAAAAGAAATAGATACTAAATTGTGAAAGATATTTATAGTATATTCAATTAATTATGTTTGTTAACATAAATCACAGAAAGAAAAAATAAAAAGTCTAATCAATTGTATAATTAAATCGTTAATAATAATATTAATTTCTAGTTTGAATATTAAACAAATCAATTCATCTAATGTGATTAACGATGAATTAGATCGAAAATTTATTTTTTTCATTGTTTAATGTAAAATAAATTCGTTATAAGAATGGCGCGACGAATCAGCCATCAACACTCCTATTTCTATTGGTGGTTCCCATGTGTCATTTAATACTTCTTACATTACCATATTCAAATCATAAAATCATTATTATTAGTATAATCTTATTCTGTGATGTTTATCATCTTTGTTTTTATCCTGTTCATGGTCAAAATCAAGTAAAAACAAATTTTTTTTCTTTATGTTTTTGCAGGATTAGTTTTTTTTTTTCTTTTGGTTATTTTATTGAAGAATATTTGGCTTACGAATTATACAGAAGACATTCTATTAAAACTCATACCTAAAGATGAAATAATTATTCTCGGTGTACTTGTTGAACCTTTGTAAGTTGTTCTTTGTTTTTAAATAATTAAAATAATTTTATGTATGTTTTAGTTTTTTTATTGATTTAATAGTCAATAAAGAAAATATACCATTTCATCTTAAATCTATAGAAACTATGATTGCATTTAATTCTAAGTATAAAGGTCGTTGGCTTGATGAGATTAGGTTAGTACCTAATCCATTGATTGTTAATACGTCATTTATGATAAATATTATGATTAACGAAGATGAAGGATTTAATGTAAATACACTGATTAAAAATATTTGTTTGCTTGATTTGTCGTTGTTTTTTGTTTTTTTTTTAAGATTTCTTTTAACGAGCAAAATTTTTTTGAATTTGAAAGACGTGAACAATTCGATGTTATAAAACACATACAAGTTTATGGAAATTTGACACTTAAATCAGTTAAAATTATTCATTCAAGTAAAGAAGGTGATTATTGAAATACTGTTTTTCTTTTCTGAATATACAGGGCTTATCAAAATTATAGACCCCCTTTTGTCGTTGAGATTTTTCAATGAAGACGAATAGCTAGATCAAATCTAAATAGTGATTTGGATAGATGT
>CAJNSZ010000942.1:0-42561 GCA_905329745.1 Rotaria sp. Silwood2 | reverse complement strand
TTACAGACAGGTAATTTCTCCGTCACAGACCGTTACAGACAGGTAATTCCCCCGTCACAGACCGTTACAGACAGGTAATTCCCCCGTCACAGACCGTTACAGACAGGTAATTTCTCCGTCACAGACCGTTACAGACAGGTAATTCCCCATCACAGACCGTTACAGACAGGTAATTTCCCCGCCACAGACCGTTACAGACAGGTGATTCCCCCATCACAGGCCTTACAGACAGGTAATTCCTCCATCACAGACCGTTACAGACAGGTAATTCCCCCATCATAAACCGTGACAGAGAAGCCAGGTACCCATCACAGACCGTGACAGAGAAACTGTAGTTGTAAAGCATCAGATTAACGGTTAGCTACAAATATATCGCAACGTAATGGAAGAAAAGGATTTCCATTTAATTAGTAATAATAGAGCCATCGTGTTTCACATTTTTAATCCCGCAAGGGATTGCGCTAACAGCTTTTTTATCGTCGTTGAACTGTTCGAGAGCTAATTTCCATTTTTTTTCGCTTTAAACCAGGAGCAATTGATACGCTGTTTGCATCTTCATTTTCTTCTATTTCATTTAAAATCATTTTATCTTCTGACGATGTTGTTAAACGAGGTCGACCTGATTTTGATTCGTCAGATAAATCTTTTGATTCCTTCCAACGAGCTCTCCAATATCGTACTGTTTTTTCATCACAATGGATGAGTCTAGCAACTTTTCTGTTAGTAAGTCTCGGACCTTTTTTATGTTTTGATAAAAAAATAATTTCATATCTTTGATGTAATGGTAAGTGGTATGTTGGCATGATGAACGATATGTCGTTTTGAAGAAAAGAAAATTATATATGAAATAGACACAGAGAAATTCAGAGCCAAATAATATCGATTAACATTCATTACTACTATTATAGAGACATATTAGTCACGTGCCTTTTCCTATTCTTTTTGTTTTTCGAGAAATAATAAATTCGAATAACTTTTATCCTAAAATTCTGAACGAAGCTGACTAACACTCTTTCAGTCAAGAAGGGCAGCCAAGAGAAAAAGTTTTTTTCACGAATTGTTGAAAGTGTGATATTATGTAAACTGGAGAGTAACGATAGTGATCCTGGAGTTGTCGGATTTTGTCATAAGGATTGTCTCTAGATAATATCGATCAAATTATCATTGTGAGTGAAAAGTTGAACATTAAAGTTTATGTTTCGTTTCCCATGATATCTAATGAATTTTATAACTTTTTTTTGGTAGAAATGTGCTTCTATATATATTAGTAATGTATTCAAAAGATGAGATTAATTGCTTGAAGATTCGAGTACCTGGAACTATGACAATAGCGTCATATTCATCATAGTGACATTTCTCTTTAGTAAGCAATATATGTCTGAAAATTTTAGGAGAGAATGGAGACCTATGGGGGAACATTTCCTATAAGTTTTAATTCGAACTGTCAAACTTTCATTGAATTATAAAGTACACAATGGGATTGGATGGTTTTTCTTCATATAGATACTTACAATAGAATGGCTCTAACTCCATAATGCCGCGATTTATTTCGATGAAAATTTTATTATAGATAGCTACAATCTAGAGCTACAGAATGATGGGTCCAGCAGCTCCTTAAGTCTTGTCGTTCCTAAGTTACAAAGTCTACAAGGGTGACAGATGACTTGCACTATAACTTTCTTTTACTTCATGCAATTGGGGTGTGAGTTATGCCGCTGATCTAGATTGATCAAGAACTATGTACATACAAGTATTCAGATCAACAGCCTTTATAGAAGTGAGAATCTCAGTGCGGGGATACTTTTGGCCAGTACTGTAGTCTTGTAGCCCTTCCCCTGGTGATTCTAGCACACTCCTGAAAATCAATAAATTAATATCGTGATCATGAGAAGCATGCTGTTTTTCTTGAAGTTTATGTGAAGCCTATAGAAAAGTAGTTAAAAAACCTTTCTTTATATAATTCGATGCGTCTTCACCTGTTCTTTCCAACTTTGAAAATCGCAGATCTCTATCTCCTTTCTATCAAAAGTTATTCAAAAAATGCCCACGGCCATTTAACTGTGAAATGAACAATAGTTAGGAAACTATCTGTTCAATCATGATTTGGATGAAAAAAAACGCTTTTGAAAGGTTACGACCTCCGATAATGTCTGATCAATAAAACTCCGGTCGATATCGTTTGAAGCACACTCTTGTTGCAACAAAGCTACATAAAAATTGACTTAGGATTCTCTGCAATCACTCGTGAAACCTTAGTGAAAGACTCTCAAAATTAACCCAATTTTTATACAAAATATAGTAGAGTTCAGTTAGAAATGGATAGAAAATTTTCACCATAAGAAATATACTTGACCCACCATAAATAATGATATGAATTTCTATCGAATTCCATAGAAAAGTCCTTTGAAAATGGCAGTTGTTTTTGAAAAATCTTCATACCCTCATTAGGACTTTTGGTGAAGTTTCTTTTTAAATCTCCATACTCTCCTACGGATACTTTACAAAAAACAGTCCTGTTTTGTTGCTTTCAAAAAATTTTTTGTGAGTATTCATAGATAGTTATATGCTGATTTAAACTGAGTAGATTTTACTTCACTTGACGAATTTTTTCTATCAATTTCGAAATGAATTCGAGTATATTGTTCCATGGTAGATAGGTCATTTTTCAATATCTTCCAATAAGTCTCCCAAATCGATTCTAGGAGATCCCACGCTAAGTTTGGCATAAGTTGGTAATGTTCAGTGTGCACTTCAAATTACACTAACGCGGCTTGCATCGATCAGGTATTTGATGATATCGATCCCTGCCAAAATCGTGATTTCAGTAAAAATCATAATTCTGTGGAAAGTCCACTGAACAATATGAACTATTCAGAGAGCTGAATATTTTTTCACAGCAACTGCTCAATGAAACTCCGCTGCAGTAAAAATATCAACTTTCTAACAGGTTTTGTTGTTGAAATATGTTTATTCACATAATTGCAAAAAATGATCATTTTGCCGTGTACCTCATCATACTGATGAACTCATTCATCGTTCGCTAATTCCAAATCACTGTTAACGATTATTACATCAAGATCAGAGATGTAAACGTTCAGCATCTTGAGTCAGTCGGATGTATTTTCGTTGGGGTATGTCTACGATAGAACACCACAAAATATGCGGTGTTTGCGTATAGTGTTGTTAGAAATATTTAACCCCTTCGGGACGGGTCATGTATATATATGTGATGGCTCTGCATGAACTTGTAATTCACTTATCATATTCTTTTATAATATTTATCTGGTCTTTTTGAGAATGGCGATCATGGGCCGACATTGCTTCTAGCCCCTGGTATATCTTTTCTTTACTTGGTCAGAAGAATATCATAAGAGATAAACATAAGTGAATTATGAGTGCATACAGAGTCATCACGTATATATACGTGACCCGTCCGAAGGGGTTAAATACTTTGGGTACAGAACAATATTTTTTCAAAAAAATTGCACCAAAACTCTTAAAACTTTCATTTCTACAACACTTTTCAAAATCAGAGAGGTGCAACAACTTTGATTGAAAACAAATTCAGTTGTGGCACATGTAGACTGGCTCCTAGAACACAAAATTGAATTTCTGATTGTCCTGCTCAGTATTTTTCATACCACCACTTTTTACCATAGAGAAAAAGTGTATCGTGAATTTTCTGTATCACTGTCGTATTCTTCCTATTTTCATGTAACACGTATCCGGGATCCGGTGAGAATCCAGGGGATCTGCTGGGAATCCAGAGAATTCGGTGGGGATCCAGAGGATCCGGTGAATATCCAGAGGGTCCAGTAGGAATCCCGGGATCCGCTTTTCCCACCTTGCATAACCGGCATTATTAGTCCTTGGGGTGGTACTCAAAACTATGACACTGACTGCACGGTAGTACAGTAGATGGAAATGGTTTTTTTTCACAGATTAGTGTGATTATGAAGGCCGCTATAGAACGGGCAGAGCCATGAAAACCTACCGTGATGACCGCTTCATGCGCATAATAGGTTGTCGCGAGCCTCAATGCGAGATCTTAACGGATTGTTTAAGACCGTATTTTCAAGTTATCTTGAAAGGTATCCTTCATATTGAGGTACCCTTACTCTAGGAAATCTCAGTTGTACCAAAATATTCATTTTATCTCTTGTGTGCATACACTCAGTGCGATAGTCGTCAAGGCATCGCTGTGGGGGAGGGAGTACACTCTAAAAAAAACGTAGATTAATATACCCTTAAAGGGTTTATGAAAGTGCAACGCATAATAAACCCTTTTTCCGTTCATGAAAATTTTCAAAAGCCCTTTAAGGGTATATTAATCTACGCTTTTCTTTACAGTGTAGGTGATGATGTTTAAGAAATACGAGAATTTATCCCTGCCACTGGACCGATGAGCGGTGGACTGGTGGCCGGTGACAACGGTGACCACCGTCACCGTTGCATCCCTACGCTTATACCCACACCCTTGAAATCAACCTTTTCATCACCAAAAGATTATGAAAGACAAAAAAGGCTAATATTCGCAATATGACACGGTAGGAAGCATTTAATAAGGTTCCCCTATCTATTCTTTACAGACAATGATCATCTTAATGATATTCTCATTTACAAGTAGACTGAATTTATTGAGTTTCAAATATTAATTTGGCAGGGATTATGCAGAAAGATTTGTGGTATTGCATTGAATTATTCTATTTGAGTGGATTTTTGTAAACTAAAGCTTGTTTCTCTCGTGCTTTTAACAGGTGGAATGGCATGTGCAGTGGTTCCACAATTCATCAGTGAAATTGCCTCACAACGAGTACGTGGTGCAGCTGGCGCTGCTTTTCAACTCGTCCTGACCGTTGGAATTCTTGTTGCACAATTTATTGGCATGCCGTTCATTGCTGGAACATGTCACGGATGGGGATGGGGATTGTCTATTGTGTTTTTGCTACCATTTTTCGGTCTCTTTCTTCTTATTTTATTACCAAACTCGCCTACACAATTGATTGCCAAGTATAATAATGAAGAACAAGCTGAAAACGATCTAAAACATTTACGTGGAACAAGTGATATCCACGCTGATCTTGAGATGATTCGACAGCAGATAAGAGAGCAAAGTGGTTCCGGCGGATCGGAATCACTTTCGATCCTTCAGGTAAATAGTAAATCAGCCAAAGTAAGAAGTCATCATAATTATAATACCTCTTATCGATAGATATTGAAAACACCTCGGTATCGTTGGCCGATGCTGACTACAATCATCCTTCAACTTTCACAAGCAATGTCTGGTATCAATGCCGTTTTCTTCTACTCTTCGAAGATGTTCGAGAAAGCACGCATTCCTAATCATCTTATTCCTTATGCTAACCTTGGGACCGGTCTCATTAATGTACTTGCCAGTATTGCTTCTCTATCGTTGATTGAGAAAGCTGGCCGTCGAGCAGTGATTGTCTATCCAATGGTCATTATGGCTATTGTTTTCGGTTTGCTTACTATGATTGTCGAACTCAACGAGCGACTGAATAATTCTATACTGGGTCTGATTTCTGTCTTACTGATACTTATTTTTATTGTCTGCTTTGCGGTTGGTCTCGGTCCAATCCCATTTTTGTACGGTAGTGAAGTGTGTCGACCTGAAGCACGTGACGGTGTTCAATCATTGGGTTTGATTTGCAACTATTTATGCAATATTCTACTCTCGCTTTTCTTTCCTGCACTACATTCGATCCTTGGTGGCTATGTCTTCCTCGTCTTTCTCATCTTCATGCTACTTAATGGAGCATTTTTGTTCAAAAAGATGCCTGAAACAAAGAATAAGACAATTGAAGACATTGAAAGATTTTGGGGTATTCAAACAAGCGCTCAAAATCAGCCAAGAGGCGAACCATTACCCATCGATGTGTGATTGCATACCCTTAACTTTGAATAACTCTTGAAGTAGTTTGTAGTAGCCTTGTGTTCTTTCATTTTCTTCCTGTCTCTTCTCTCACATTGATCTCATGTGACACTAGCAGAAAACAGTAAGTCAGAAAGTAAAAGACATGTATCTACAGGCTCTTTTCACGCTGCTTGAAACGTCTTTAGTGTTATTTTCAGTATCCTATGCAGAGGTGAAGAATTTACAGCTAAAATAAATTTTTTCCGTGTGGCAAAGTTTTCACGAAAAATGTCTCTCACTACAAAACTCTATGACAGATTCTTTTTGAAAAATATAAAATATTGCTAGGAAGGACAAAAGAACGGATTTCATGTTATTTTCTATCTTCGAGGCATTTACCAGTTATCTTAAATTTTAATTTTTTTGCCAAAGAATAGACAGCTTACTTTTGTACAAACCATCGACTGAGTTTGTCGAATAAGTTTTTAGCTTGAAAGAAGTTAACGGCATTAACATCTACTCTCTAAAAAAGGTGTCATACTGAATCTTTTTCGGTACAGTTTTTAGAACCTTTTTCCGATCGGCACATGCTCTCCAGAACTGGAAAAGGTTTAGTCGAAGAGTCAGCACCTTTTTGAAGTTTTGTACTTATTAGCCAGAATCCCACAAAAGGTTTAGAAAATTGTACACAAATCCAGAACCTTAAAAAGTTCAATATCTTCACCAAATCCTTAAAAGGTGTAATATCGCACCTTTTTCTTAGAGAGTACTTGGTCCTACAAGTGTGAAAACCAAAACTGAAAAATTTATAGTGCATCTTTCCAAATGAATCTGTGGAAATTTAAAAATATCATACAATAT
Organism: Rotaria sp. Silwood2; assembly: GCA_905329745.1. Lineage (NCBI taxonomy): Eukaryota > Metazoa > Rotifera > Eurotatoria > Philodinida > Philodinidae > Rotaria > Rotaria sp. Silwood2. The sequence continues at coordinate 35,825 of CAJNSZ010000942.1, read as the reverse complement.
GCTGCACAAAATGTGCATTTTTTTATATGAGGTCCAAACCTTTAAAGTAAATGTTTAGGAGGAACACTTCAAAGTAGAAAATGTCAAAATACCTGAAAAAAAATGTTGTTGGACAAATCTAATTTATTGTTTTTGACTGCATCAAAGTTCCCTGAATATTTTAACAATTTAAGAGAGAGCCCTCTGACTACTGATCAACATTGCATATGAAAATTTCTTTTTGAAATGAGTTATTTTATTTGGAAGTACTTGAAAAGTTATTCTCAAATCTATACCTGTAACTCTTTTTGAAAACTCTATTAACCTTTTGAAGACGGAATTTTTTTTTAATCAAAAAAACATTTTTCAACCTTTTTGTTTTATTTTAACTCAAAATGGCTACATAAAAAATCTCATGATAATCAAAAACACAATTTTTTTCATCTTTTAAACAAACTGGCAATTTTCAAGTAAAGCGCTCGATGTTGGATCGAAAATCTGCTTCCTTGGTGCTACAATGAGCATATCTTCTTCTTTTTCCTTTCACAGGCAAATGCATTTCATTGTCAAAATCAAGAAGAGTTTTTGGTGATGCTAGTTTAGACTTCTTTTCAGAAGGAGGTCTTCCACGACTTATTCGTTCACTGCTGGAGCAGAGAGACTTCGCCACTGAAACCATGTAGTTTAAGTATGTTAGTTTATCCTGAGCTAACTGATTATAGAAAATAAATGAGTTGGAAATAGATACATTTAGAAAATAAATAAAAATTCGAAGCACGTTTCTTTTAGACTTGTGATCAGGCTTGTAGCAGGATATTCTTTGGTTGAGTCGATCAACTCCATGTACAAACTGATTGTAATCTTTTATTGCTGTCGAACAGTTAATTGTAATACGTTGACCATTTTTCAACCGGCGAGAAATCGGAACAACTTTGTTGTCTTTATGATAATTTGAAGCCACAAATACATGTTTGGTATCCATCTATATGAAGACAATTCTGTTCAATATAATCATTGACTTGTAATTCCCTTGTTCTATTTTAGCTTTCTTGGCAAAATTTGATGGAATATCTGTCCGATCTGGTCTAGTCGTTCTACTGATCTTTATGTTCTGTAATTTTAGCTTTCCTAATAATCCGAGAGAAGTGAAAAAGTTATCCATATATAGATGTTTTTCTTCAAAATTATGACCAGAGATAAGATCGAAAACAACACGTTCGCCCAAAGATATTTCTCTTTCATTGGTTTCTTCTTTTCCTAAATAGATTTGATAGTTGAATAAGTAACCAGTGATTGGATCACATAAACAGCAAACTTTATACCCTTTTTTTATTGGTTTTAGAGGCAAATAAATGTGGAAATCTTGGATTTAAATTCGAGTGTTATGTCTACTTCAAAAAGTAAAAACACAGAAGCAATTTCCATTTAAGTATCTTTGCAATAGGTGACTTAGCCTTCTTGTTTCTTAATGTTTTATATACCATTTTGTAGCCCGTGAAATTCCCTATCGAATGGTATATAATAGCTGAGCTTTTGTTTGATTATGAGAGAAAAAAGTTTTTTACGAAAACCGGGATAGGTCAATGTTCGCATAGAAAAGCATAGGAAATAATGAGATTGCTGCGGTAACTCAGCGATTTTTTGACGAATCATTTTCATCTTCGAACTCGACCGAGATATTGATGAGGCAATTATGTGTGCACAATTTCATCACAATCGGACTACCTTTTGAAGAGTTATCGTGTAAACGGCCGGATACACTGACGGATTCTATAGTATACTCACTTTTTGAGCTCACAAAAACAGTTTCGTATGTTCAATCACGTTTGTTAGGTAGTGGCGCTATCTATAAGCCACTACCTTTTGCTTCTTCTATTGGTCTTGTATATATAGATATATATATATATATGTTGTTATGGTGAAAGAAAAAGAATAAAGTGTATCTAGGAAGTGTTAGTCTTGATCCACAGACTAACAATTGGTGCCGTGACCCATCTTAAGAAAAAAAAAGAAAAATATATATATATAGATATATAATATATAAATCACATACACACACACACAAAAAAAACTATATATATATCCTTAAGGAATTTCTACGATTGTAGTTTCTTATTCTCATTAAAATATCATTTGATTGTGTCTTTATAAGATTCTTATATGATTATGTTAATGACGATGTTTATGATATATGATTGTTGAAGTCTCTCTTTATGGTGCAATTTAATGTATTTCATCTTTCACTAATAGTTTGTTGCTTTGCTTTTATATGATAACGCGTTGACATTATCGTCATTTATTTCAAGAAGAAGTTCACCGATTAGCTACAATTGACATTAACATCTCTGTTAATAAGGAATCTCCTATTCATCATATCGTTCATCATCCAAAATTTTTATCCATTATGGAAGAACAATTTATGTCAACATTAGCAAAAGAGCAAATTAAGAATCTTGCTAAATTTGGTGGTGGTCCAGAAGAAGATGTTATTAAATGGTTACAAGAAGTTGAAGAAGTATTTGATAGAGCTCAATTACAACCCTCAAATAAATACCTTGCCGTACAATCATACTTAGTCGAATCAGCTGCTAAATGGTTTCGACACAACAAATTAAATATTTGTGATTGGTCCACATTTAAAATAGAAATTCTTAAAGTTTATCGACCATCACTTGATCAAACATTATTGAAAATGGAACAACGACAACAATTATCTAATGAATTAGTTATGGAATATTATTATGATAAATTACAATTATGTTTACAAGCTGATCCAAATATGAGTTCAACTATGATAATTCATTATTTGACAAAAGGTTTAAATTCATTATTTGACAAAAGGTTTAAATTCTTCATTAATTTCTTATGTTGTTCGTCGACATCCTTCAACACCTGCTGAATTTCTTGTTATCGCTCAGGATGAAGAAAAGATTCAACAGATGTTACAAGGTTTAACACAAAATACAATTCGTTCACACGATGATGATGATGATTCAAATGATAAGGATCTCGATGATGAAATGATCGCATTGGTGAAACGACCTACTTATACAAAGTCACGCTCATTTAATTCTCAACAACAGTAACGTATAACTCCTACACCACAACAACTTATGAATTCACAATTTGTTTACAATCAACCATCATATGCAACTCATCGTTATAATCGTTCAAATCCATCATCAACCTTCACATCAAGTCAATGTTATGAATGTTGTGGTTTTAGTCATATTGCCAAACATTATCCAAATCAAAAAAACGTTCGACGAGGTATCTAGATGGTGGTACCTCGTGGATTAAGAAAAAACCATCATCATCACATTCATCATCAATTAACGTTCCTGTCAACAATTATATTACAAATGTTTTAGTTGATACCGGTGCTGCTATATCACTTATAAATGAACGTACTTTACAATGTATACAACATTATCCAATCACGTCATGTTCTTTAAAAGAAATTCATACTGCAAACAGTGGATTTATATCTCTTCTTGGATTAGTGAATCTTAATGTAAAAATTAATCATATTATCACTACAGTCGATGCTTATGTTACTCGTGATCTTGTTTGTCCAATGATCTAAGGTCGAGATTGGATTCAAAAACACCATGTTAATATTAATTTTTCTACCTATCGTATTTATATTTATGATGGCAGAACGTTCGTTCCATTATTACCTGTATTTCCTGCTGAACCAGTAATTATGTCATTACAACATTCAATTGTTATTCCACCGTTTCATGAAAAATTTATTTCAGGCTACGTTCCTATTCAATCATTATTAAATGTAGTTTTCACACCGAATTTAGCTCTACAACGTTCCAAACTCATCCTGATTCCACATTCGGTTCTTCATATTCGTGATTATCATGGTATTATTTCAATCAAGAATAATACTCACCGTCCAAAAACTATACCACATCATACTCCATTAGGATCTATTTTTCCATCATCTGAAGATCTTGATATTAATATTATTCCTGAAGTATGTAATACTGTTTGTTATTTTTCTTCTCATCCCTTAAAATCATTTTCATGTATTCATTGTGCTGTTGCATGTGTTACTGAAACAGATCTCTATGAACATCTACTTGTTTGTTGTAATAAAAATTCAGTATGTACAACAAAAACAATAAATAAATTCGTTGAACATATTGATGATTCAGTTCAACGTATGAAAGCCTATTTAATGCTTCATCAATATCAACAACTTTTTGATGATTCATCTGCAACAGGAATCACTTGTACACTTCAGCGCGCTATTAACACGGGTTCTCATGCTCCTCTGGCTGTACATCCACGTCGAGTCTCCCATATTAATCGACAAATCATTAATGATGAAGTTAAAAAAATGTTACATAATGAAATCATAAGTCCTTCTGCTTCACCATGGGCATCTTCGGTCGTTATTGTGAAGAAACACGATGGATCACCAAGATTTTATATCGATTATCGACAACTGAACTCCATTACTCAAAAAGATGTCTATCCATTACCACGAATAGATGATGTTATAGAACGTCTAAATGATTCACATATTTTTTCGAAACTTGATTTACATAGTGGTTATTTTCAAGTACCTTTAGCACCTGATGAACGTAAAAAACTGCATTTATCACCCATGACGGTCTATGGCAATTTAATCGTTTACCACAAGGCTTTAAAAATGGACCATCTGTCTTTCAGAGATTGATGAATCAAACACTTGGCTCATTACGGTGGGATGCATGTCTTGCTTATTTAGATGATATTGTCGTATATTCCTCTTCTTTTGCCCAACATCTTATTGATCTCAATAAAGTGTGTGATGCACTCAATAACTCAAATTTTAAATTAAATCATACTAAATGTTCATTTTTTCAAAATAATATTTCATTTCTGGGACATCATATTAGTACAGCCGGTTGTCTACCAAATGACGATAATATTCGTGCTATTGTGAAATTTCCAATACCTACATCAGGTAAAGCTGCTTATTCATTTTTACAAATACAGTAAAACCTCTCTCACTGAACACCCCTCCTTTATGAACAACCTACTTATCTGAACACCCTGAGGATTTCCCGAGCTCATTTTGCTGGTTTTGAACCCCTCCTTTATGAACACCCCTTCATTCTGAATGTGAACGCATTTTTATGGTCCCGACTGTATGTATCAACCTCGTTAATATGACCAGCAGTAGAGGGCGCCACATTTCTAAAACATGTATCTAGCGCTGTGATGGTAATTATCGTGAATTTCATTCGTTCAAAAGTTGTGTACAATGAAAATGAAGAAGAGGAGAGGAGAGAAGAGAACAAAGAAAAAAAACACAGTTGTTATTTATCTTCATCAATCGTTACCTAAATATGGCATCTCGGAATGATCTTGAATTGGAACAAAAAGTTAATTTAATACGAGAGAGTGAACGTGGTTTGTCTTATCGAGAATTAAAAGACAAATTCCACGTTTCTATCGGTGCTGTATCAAATATTCTTAAACGAAAACATGAATATATCGATGATTATCAATGTAATCGAAATAAAAAGTTAAAGCGAAAGATAAGACTTATCGATATATATCTTGACGCACACGTTTCCAAACAACCAACTATTTATCAGTTTTTTAAACCTGTTTAAAAAAAATCTTTATGTGATGTTTAAACTTAATCTAATGTTAAAATAATAGTAAAGTAATGAAACGACTGTAGGGCACGTGAAAAGCAATGAAATCAATGTTTAGATGTATTTTTGCTTACCCCCCCCCCCCTCTAATATGATCACCCCGTTATACTGAACGTTTTCCGTCGGTCCCGACAGTGTTCAGTTTAGAGAGGTTTTACTGTAGTTGGGTTTTATAGGAAATTCATCCCTCGTTTTGCTCAAATTTCTTCACCACTTAATAAATTTAACAGAAAAGGTCTTCCATTTATTTGGACGGATATAGAACAATCATCATTTGATCAATTAAAGACCGCAATAACGTCTCCTGATGTACTCATATTTCCTGATCCTGATAAACCATATGTTATTAGAACAGATGCGTCACGTGTAGGTATCGGTGCAGTGTTGTTACAGGAGCAAGTTTCTAATGATAATAATATAACACCTGTTTATAAACTAGTTGCTTTTGCTTCACGAACATTGAAACCAGCTGAAACTCGTTATTCTACAATCGAACTAGAAACATTAGCTATTTGGTGGAGTGTTACTCAGAAGTTTCGTTCGTATATTGAAGGTCAACAATTTATCATAGAAACCGATCACAAACCACTGTTGTCATTAATGCACAAGCCATACCATAATTCTCGTATTGAACGATGGATGACAACATTACAACAATATGATATAATTATTCGACATATATCCGGTACAGACAACACCACTGTCGATGCTCTATCTCGTTATCCAGTTGATCAACCTGATATTACTGATGATAACGAACCACGTTTTAGTACCTCCTCTACTCAAACCGACAACATTTTCATCAATGTTGTTACAACACGTTCGATGACTCGTGAACAACAAATTTTTGCTAATCCTTCAATACGACAACCATTGAATTTATGTTCAACTAAAACACCTGCAGAGTCCTCGACATCCTCAATCAAGAACGTTCAAATATTTTTCGACGATGATACATTAGCTAAATGTCAAAATGAAGATCCTGCAATACAGAAAATAAAATATAATCCTAAATTAAATCCCAATTATATCATAGACAATTCTAATGTTCTTTTAAGAATTGTTAAACGGAAATCCGGTCAGCAACTCAATCTTCGTTATCTTCCTGCTTCTTTAATTGCTAAGGTTTTATCCGCTTATCATTATTCAACATTTGGTGGTGCACATTTTGGTATTAAACGAACGTTTTATAAAATACGTGATCGTTTTTATTGGCCTAACATGTATAAAGACATTGAACATCACATTTTATCTTGCATTAATTGTCGGAAAAATAAACCTTCTCGTAGAAAACCCGACGGCCACCTACAATCCATTGAACCACCTCATGGAGTTTGGGAACGTCTTGCAATGGATTATGTTGGTCCAGTACCCGAATCGAAGTCTGGTAATAAATATTTTCTTGTGCTTACTGATATTTTCTCTAAGTTCGTGGTAACCAAAGCCGTTCCAAATAATACATCAATGACAGCAGCTCGATTCTTATTATATAATGTATTCATGATTTATGGCGTTCCATTAGAAATCATAACAGATAATGGTCGCCACTTCACATCCTCTCTATATGAATCTTTAATTAAACTTGTCGGTTGTTGTCATATTAAAACCACGCCCTACAACCCTCAAGCTAATGGTCAATGTGAGCGTCATAATGGAACATTAGTTCCTAACTTAGTTGCACTTTCAAATCGCTCTAAATCCAATTGGGATGAAAAACTAATACCAACAACATATAATTATAATACAACTAGACATGATTCTACAGGCTATGCACCTTTTGAACTAATGCTTGCCCGTTCTCCTCGTTTCATATTCGATTTTCTTTCACCACCTTCAATACAATCTAATGCTAAAAATTACCGAAAACAAATGAATATATTTCTCGAACATACATTACTCGCAGCTCGAAACAACAATCTTTATCATCAATTTAAAGCAAAACAACGATATGATCGCAATCGCTCAGATCCCCAATATTCTATCGGTCAAAGAGTAGTTATTCGAAATCGAAATCCAAATATGAACAAATTTTCCTCAAAATTTATAGGCCCGTACACTATTGTTAAAAAGATCAATAATAAAACTTATGTTGTTCAAAATACTGATCAGAATCATGAAACACAAATTACAGCACAAGACTTAAGACCCATTAACTAGTACTGCTAAAAACAACAGAAAAAAATGTTCAGCATTTATTGTCCTCCTTTTTTTATTTTATTTTCTTTCCTCTAACTGTTCTGTTCTATGTTAAAGTTTGATTTGTATTTTTTTGTTATTTCGCTATTTTTTGTTGTTGTTGTTATTCCATTCTATGTTACTATGTTGTTGTGAACAGATGACACCGTTCACTACTAAGGGGTGGAAGTGTTAGGTAGTGGCGCTATCTATAAGCCACTACCTTTTCCTTCTTCTATTGGTCTTGTATATATAGATAGATAGATATATATACATATGTTGTTATGGTGAAAGAAAAAGAATAAAGTGTATCTAGGAAGTGTTAGTCTTGATCCACAGACTAGCAACATTGCTTATATACGGCTCTGTATGCATAAAAAGACGGTGAATGACTAATCAGCACGTAAACACACTAATGATGTTGCTTTTTGTTTTACTCAAGATCTTGTGAGAAGATAATAGTAAACGATATCTTTCCCATGATCTTGACAAGATCTTAGGTGCAGATTTATATGATATAACCAAGATATGTACGTACAAATTATCTTTCCAAGAGCTTATCAAGATCTTGCTTACAAGCTGTTCGACTAGGGTATTGTCAATATTGTGAATATTTATTCATGATATGATCTAATTTAATATCTCTTCTTTAGTTTCTGAAATTGTCTAAGTACGTTGACAATACTATTTTTTGCAGCTTAACAGATTATGACCTTACTAGCCTATCAACATGCCATGTAAAAACAATCTTATAACTTACCTCTGCATTGCCCTATAACATTAGCAGTCGACAGAGCCCTAATTTATTAGTTCTATTATATTAATAGATGATGATCATTTACATTTGGATCTTCATATATATTTTTAACAACACTTTACAACTGCAATGTTCTATTAATTGAAAAAATGTGTATGTCTGAAGTATTTGATAGTATAATACTATTTATATAGAATATATTCATAAGATCAAAACAATGTGAGCAGAAGATTTCTTAAAATTATGATAGTCAATCAGTTTCATTTGAAAAAGTTTATTCTATTATATATATTGGAATATAATGAAAATGTAAAAAATAATTCATTCTGCTATATCATATTCTCAGTCAATCAAACACCCATAATACAAATGCGAAGATGAAACTTTTCGAAGATAAAATTTTCACCAACTAATTACGTATTTCTATTCTTTATTATTGATCACGACTACTGGCATAATATGAATTTTTGAATTCTAGAATGATCGTGTCTGACGAATTTGGTTACATGTCTAATTTAGATATGGAAACATATCGTACTTTCGAAAAGAAAACAATTTTTTCTTTTATCAAATAACTATTTTGAATTTGATCTATCATTGATAAAGGCAAAATATTTTAGAATGGTAAATTTAAATAATTCATTGATCAAAATTTGATATACCCATATATGAAAAATATATTTTTAGTTTAATGGTTTCTAGATTTAAAATCTAATCGTCGAACAGTTTTGTATCAATGTTTTCTCATAACCGTACCTCCAAAATCAGATTTAGTCGAAGGAACAGTTCTTTGAATATTTTCATCAAAGAAAACTCTAGTCGAAAAAGATTCGTGCTACTCAAAAAGTGTCTAGTTATCCAATATTCTGTAGAAAATGTTTAATGGAGAAATTTTCGAAGAAAAACTTTGATTATGATCAAAATATTTTTCTATATTATCGCTTATTAGGGATAAACATGCATTTAGAGGGAATGAGTATTGCATAACTCTTGCACTGCCGCCTCTTATACTAATTCTTTAGATGGTTTTGCTTATGACCATCGGGTGGACATACATTGGAATAAAATATTTCATTGTATCGAGATCGCCTACTATATAGGCGCATGTATGTCGTACAAGGGGGAAACAGCAGAATCCAGTCCCTTGGATTCAAGTGGATTCAAATGCATTCAGGTGGATTCAAGTGGATTCAAATGGATTCAAGCGGATTCAAGTGGAGTCACATGAAGTCTCGTAAAATGATTTCCTATTTTTCTGAAATCCATTATAAAAATTCGATACTTCTATCTTTTTGTTTGTATCGTGTGTACTATTAGATAAAATTTTTATTAGTCTTGATTCGGATACAAGCATACATTATCTTTTTTATTCTCATACAGCACATTCTTTATTTCAAGACTTGAAAGTCAGTAAAGCGTTGTTCATTTTATTGAAAATAAACGAAAAAAGTATTATATAAAAAAAAAACAATCAACTTTTTTTATTAATCTGTTGTACTCGAAGCAATCGATCGTTTGACATTTTACTTTTTTCACCAGTTAATAACCAACAAGCAGTCTGTTTATGTATATATTTTATATCATCATTGATTGTAGCTTTAAAATAAGAATGTTCTATATGTGGCTGCCCCATATTAAAAACTTTCATTCCAGAAAATTCTCTTTTGTTGTATTTATGAAATTTCGAGTATCATCTTGTTCATCTTCATCATCGTAATCATCATTTGAGGAAAACCCATCATTAATGTTAAGATCAGCTGCTGTTCTATTATCGTCATCACTATCATCATCATCATCATCATCATCAGCGATTTCAAATTCTCCATCATCCATCTGGCTGAGTTGAGATGAGTAGTCGTACATCTTTGAATTTGAATTTAACTGTTTAAATACATATTCACTTAAGGATTTTAAGTCAAGAACATTTTTATCTTTCAGTAAATTCAATATTTCTAAGCCATTAAGCGTATCAATTGCTTCATGATAAGCCTCGGTCATGATTTGTTCGATATCTATTAGATCGACCTCTCTTTGACTTTGTGTAGCTAATGATTGATGATCATGTCGATGTTTGTAATGAACTGGAAATACTAAATTATTAACTGATCTATCATTTAAATGCTTGAATTAAATATCATTAAGTAGTGACAATCTTTGAGCACGTCGTAAAAAATCATGTACAGTGAAGTTGACTATAGTTGAATAGACTCCACTTAATGCGCGCGTGTTTCGAAAAATTGATTCACAGGCTTGCGAGCTAAAAGTATGAATATGTAATGATTGTGGTGGTAGTTGTTTTTATTGAACAAGTAAAATTAAATATAATAAATTATGTGCATTTATTTCCACGAACAAATACGCTGGTCTAGTAATAAAATATCTGCTTATGTTTTTTTCTGAGAATTGTGTTGTATTGAATGTTTTCAATTTGATCCATGTTAACCATATTCGACAGAAAAATACAACGCACCAAGCAGATCGAAGACCTAAAATAAAGTTTTATTAGATATGATACATCTGAAGTGAAGAGTTTGACGCTCTCACTCAAGCAACATGGAAAAAAGCATACTCACGCGCAGCAATCGTTGTTTTTTTATCAATATAAGCCATTATAATCATTTTTTACATCTGTAGATAAATCAAGGTTCCCTGAGTATCAACATTGTCTTTTAAAATTTAAAATAGATCATCAGATGTTAATTTCACACAGGAACTAAAATTTTGACGATCTTTAGGATTAATATCAGATTTCGTCAAGCCATGATCAATTTTAGTAAATTTTCCATTATCAATAAAGCTATATGAATGATTGGTCGATATTGATTGGTCACCAAGACGTAATTCAGCTGTAGACGATAATAAACGATTACGCCATTTCGTAGCTAGATGTGTCGCATCTTGAAAAAATAATAATAGTTGTTGTTCGCGTAAAAAACCCAAGGCCAACGTGATTTGAATTTTACGGTAGAAGCTTGCTGATGTCGATGAACTGGAAAATTTGGAAGAGATGCAAAAAATCCACTCATTAATCGCGTAGCACGTACATATTTAGCATCAGCATCTATAAAAAAAACAGTAACTCTTTGATAAAATTTGAATTAAAAATACTTAGTTATTTTCTCACCAGTAGCAAAACCAATAATTCTTATATTTCTTTGTAAACACTGATTGAATATATACCACCATCTTTGTAATATATCATTCGCTGTAGCCGTATTATCAATACCATATGCTGATAGTAAAAAAGGACTTGGAATTGTGTTTTGAGTTGTTGATTGTACTGGTTGAATCATATGTACATTTAATAATGATGATTTATCAATTGAATTGAACCATAACTTTAACGTATCCAATGAATCAGTGTGATGATATTCTTTAATTGGTACCCCATGATCAAGTGGCGTAGGAAATCCAATAAACTTATTTGTTACTGAATCATATTTTATTTTTTTAATAACACCAGTGGCATCCTCAGAACCAAATGCATATTGAAGATTCAGATTCTCAAAATGTTTTTGAAGCTGATCGAATCGAAATTCTGCTTCACTAATTTTTAAATTTGAATTTAAAATTAATGTAGTCAACATTGTTAAACTTGGTAAAGAGCCGGGTATATTTAATCGAATAAATTCATACGTTAATTTTCCACCTAAAATATATAACGATAAAGCGAAGTCCTTGATTTTGTCACTGTATCGAAAATGATTGCTTGATTTTGTCAATTTATTAGTAACAGTATTAATAAAATCTATTAAAAAACCATTTTTGTCTGTATTAGTAACACCTTCACTTCCAATTCGCTGATATCAAAGAACCAAGTTTTTTAACAATGGACGTTTGTTCATAAAATCGAATGTTCAGTTTGAATCTACATCCATATAACTATCTTCACTAATTTTGTTTTGTTGTTGCTTTAAAACATCAAATAATTTAAATTATTAATTAATCCAACTTTTACGATAAATTGACCATCTTCAAGCTCCAAACATGACTTTTTTCTAATCGATAAGAAATCAGGCTCTGAACATTTCATATTAAATATATCAAAAACATTTGGATATCGAATTAAAGATTGTGTAGATGTTATTGATTGAAACTTTAAAATGTCCACTATTTGTTGTCCAACTAATGTATGAATAAAATCATAAAATCCATCGTTTTTTAAAGAAAACACATTATCTGTCATTGTATCATCCATCAGAAGAAAAATAATGAGTCTTTCATTTATCTGGAAAAAATAGAAAACATAAGTTGAATACTGTTAGTGTAGAATATGTTCAAAGACTCTGAGTTATGACAGTTAAAAAAATTCTAGTTGATAAACAGCTGTGATGAATCATATACCGATAATCTGAAAAAACCATTATCGTAAAGATGGAATGTCGCTAAAAATCAACAAGTGTTAATGACGATATATAGAGACAATTTTTTCAGAAACTATTGGCTAATTCTTTTACTGGATTATGACTCATGATTCAAAGATGATATCCATTATGTTTTCTTCCTTTCAACATGTGTCATTTGGGAGAGAAGTTTTTCTTTATAGATAATTATATTTTTCCTTATAGATAATTGATAATATATTCAAACATGTTTCAAACAGATATTCTTATTGATACATCTGTATTGCCATCAAATATAATGTCATTACGTGATGATAATTTTATTGATTTTGTTAAGGAAGAGGCTGGCCATGCTGCTGCTACTCTACTAGAATTGCAAGGTATTAATAGTGTGAAGGCATTGTTGATGACAGATGATGTTTATTCTATTATAAACGTGAAGAGCAAAAGTCTCGATGCATTTAAAAATAAATATGGTTATATGCAAGTTGATGGTACATGTATTATACAACCTGGTGTTAAAGGAAATATAGAATATCTCATTAGTTTGTTGAAGAAAAAATGTGTTGATGATGCAAAATTAGTTAAATCTTCGAAACGCAATCAATTATCATCATCGTTAACTATAACTACAGATACATCATCAACAATAAGAAAACCTACGTCATCTGTTGTATCCGATAGCTCACCAGAAACTATGCCATCAAAATCTTCTAATTTATCAGTTGCTGAACATAAATCATATATAACTGATACATTAAATAACTGGTGCAAGAACAACAAATCAAAAGATAATAATGAACGATTTTCTTTAGTTGAAGGCAAGGATTATTTTATTTCATTACAAAATGATTCAAGTGGTACATCAAAATGTAATATAAAGTGCTGCTGTGAAAAATGAACAACATTAGTATTTAGACGTGGAAAATTTCAACTGTCAAATTTCTATCGTCATTTACAAGGTTTAACTAATGAATGTCCTGCATTAAAAAAAAATATTAATAATCCTCCAGTATCATCACCATCATCAACAAATAATCAGCAATCATTGACCACATCAGATAATGTACTTCAACTAATTGCATCACCAAATTAGATACCTATTATATCACCATCAGATACAATACAATCGAATTCAACTTCAGTCACAGTATCTTCTATCTCCAAATCAACAGAAGATGATGAAACTTGTGATGAAAACATTATCGAACAACCATCATCATTAAAAACTAAAAGACAAGTGAAAAGAAAAGTTCAAACAATAGAATCGTCACATAACACAAGAGAATCAGCAAAAAGAACAAGAAGAAGATAATTTTTATATGCCGAACATTGTCTTGTTTGTACTACTTCGATGACTTTTTTCGTGTTCTTTTATATAGTAAGGTTTTATATTAAATTGATGTTTTTAACATAATAATTCACTTATTTTTTTCTTTTATAGTTAATCGGTTCTATCAAGTATTGAATTTTTATATTTTTATGTCCGTTTGATTTTTATTTTTTTTTTACATTTTACAGTTGGTTTTTAAACAAATAAATAATATAATTATTGATAATAGAAAAACTTTTTAATATAAATATTTCTTGATCGATTCCTGCAGTCTTCGCAAATATTCTTTTTGTTAAATTTTTTTTCTCTACTTTCAATAGAGAATTGAGAAAATGAAAACTATCATATTTTTATAATTCTAAGAATTTCATATCAGTGTGGATTCAAGTGGATTCAAGTGGATTCAAATGGATTAATGGATTCATGGATTCTGCTGTTTCCCCCTTGATGTCGTATCGGATACGAACTAGGATAGAAAGGAGCATGATAGTAGGGACCTTTGGCTACCCGTCTCCTAACAAGTCAAATTTTTGTGAAAAGATGCTTTCGATGAAGTGGTTTTTACAACGAAAAAAGAAGAATTTCTGTCGAAAGTTAGTTCAATTGCAAAATATGTGGGTATTTAAGGGTATGTGCCAGCAAATGACAGTAGGTTACTACAAAAAAGAAAAAAAATGAAAATGCTTGAATATGATGCCGACATTTTCCTTGATATAGTTTCATTTCCTTTGATACCTGACAAAACAGTTTCTAGTCATAGTTTTTCATCAAATAAAAACAAGTTGTTCACAGCACATAACATATTTATATTTTTCCAATTGTCACAATAAAAATACGAAGCTGAGAGCGAGAGATTCGTTTTTTTTTTACTTTTAGCCATCAGGAAGTCTAATAAAGCTCGTCAGATGCTACTTGAAATAAGCGTGAAAAAAATTATTCACAATGGATCTTTATAGGTCGAAATTAACCACTATGATTCATTCGTCTTTGAACGATTTGCCATCAAGTTCGCACATTACCAGCACCAAAACCACATGCACCACGTCGTTCAATGAGCTCCAAAAAGAATGTATCATTGTCGAAGATCGATCGAGTGAATATTTGTAAAAGAACTCTAAACAATAACAGCAACCACATGAAACAGTGTATCGTTTAATCACAATTCATAAATATACCTGGTCAATAATTTCGACATTGTGTTCTCTGTTTTCCAATTGTCAGCTTCATCATCAAGCAAAATACCCAACTCACATAGCTCAGCTACATTTTCACCTGCTGCTTCAATAGCCCGACCATTGTTCTTCTTCAGAAGAAAAATGTATTAATGTGTATCAGTGATAATAGTTCTAAGCATAGTCGACATACTTGAGAATAATAGCTAGAACATGGACTCAAAAACTGAGCACCATTAGCTTTTGCCAAACGAACAACTTCTTTAATACTATTGATACATGTGAATGCAATATGCTGTAGGCCTGGTTGACCATTATGTCTTGCAATAAACGTTGTAATTTGATCTGATGAGTCTTATAGAAGAAAGTGATGTTTCAAAATTTCTTTAGATCAACATGAATATTTGTTAGTTACCTGAATCTGGATCAATCAGTGACTCGGCAAAAACAAATTTTAGCTTTGATACTGCATCACCACAGCCGGTCTCAGAACATTTCCAATAGACGCTTGAAAACATGCGCATACCCATAGAACCAACACGCACAGTGAATCCTTGAAATGGATCGTCTTCTCTAAACAAGAAACATGAGTATAGATAAAAGAATCAATCTTTTTCTTTCATCTTAACTTACTGATTAATGACAAAACGTTTCAAGCCCAGTACATTTTCATACCATTCTATGGCAACTTTAGCTGAATTACGTGGCATAGCAAATGCAACGTGATCAATGGTACTCATCAAATTCTGATTTATTTTCTGTTCTTGAGAAGAATCTGTCATTATCGGTAGGAAACCAGGCAAGTAAGAACCCGAATATTGAGATATATCGATTATTGAATGGACAACGTTGCCGATACATGATTTGATGCAAGCATATTCGATCGATCCATACTGATCCACAGCTTTGCGACGTGATACAAGTACCTACATAGAATAAGCGAAAGTCACCTATGTTTTTGATTAAAATATAATTTCTAATTGAGTATTGAAGGATATAGTGAGAAAAAAAAGTGAATAATCAAGTTGTTTTACTCACTCTAACAGGTATGTTGACATTCTATTTTCTATTTCTGAACGTTGAATATTTATATATGAAAGATATTTGGTGATTTGAGTCGCTTTGAAATCTTGGCGTTCAAAAGCCTGTTTTCTTTCCATCTCAGTTTGTATCATTCTTAGCCTCTGTCATATGTTATAAAAGATAATTTGATACAATGTTGTCTTGACCTTGAAACGCATTGTGGTAGATACAATAAGCATCTTTACTTAAAACTTAAGGGACTTGATCATGTGTGTCCTATTGAATCAGCTAGTGGTCAGATATCTATAGAGTGATAAAACATGGTCTTATTTCATCTCATAATATATCTCATAACTTAACAGTTTTCCCTTCCATTATACCATTTGATATTCTATCTCATTCAATCAGGTTACGTGGTAGAAAACGCCAGAAAACTTCATAGTCAAAATTCATATTTGGACGATTTCCTGAAAAAAAAATAGCAATGCCTTGGTAGAAGCATTTTCTCGATCCTTTCCCTCTACTTGGACGTGGCATGGTCGATAATCATTCACTGCCAGACAAATGATAACTTTATTTTCTTTGAATTGAGATTCCACTGGATGTGTAAAGAAAAAACTCACGTGTATATGAATACACCAAGTGATGCTATTTCATAAGAAGAGAATCGAATGGAATTCGAACGGAATTTCAATCTTTTGTTGTGAAAATTGATCTCAAGACGAACTTTTTCAAATGTTGTGCGATAATATTAGCCAAAGATCACTCAAATAAGATATGAATCTGTTCTTCATTGTTCAGTCTATAACTTCTTGATTAGTTGACCTGGACTAATAGTTCAGTTTAGAATGTGAAAATATCTACTTGAAAATATGCATAGTAGTTTTCTTTACTTTCGAATAACTTTTGATCATGCTAAGCTATTGAGTTCGGTTCTTCACTATTGGAAATAGAGGATAATGGAATGATGAAAAACCTTGTCTCATCCTATTTCATATCTCTCAGATTTTCTTTTCATCTCGTCTTGAGGTGGAAGGAGACTTGTTCTGCATTCTGCTAGTCTAGAGTAGGATTTCTGTTAAAAGTTTTTATAACGCACCATCAGTTTTCCACGATCAAAATATATTTCTTCT
Source organism: Rotaria sp. Silwood2 (assembly GCA_905329745.1). Classification (NCBI taxonomy): domain Eukaryota; kingdom Metazoa; phylum Rotifera; class Eurotatoria; order Philodinida; family Philodinidae; genus Rotaria; species Rotaria sp. Silwood2. Next base: position 18,244 of record CAJNSZ010000942.1, on the reverse strand, counting down.
CGAATACTTCTTTTTATAAATCTATAATTTTAGTCAAACGTCAGTAATAAATTGGACTTACTTGAGTATCTGGTGTTCGATCGAGCACTGACTGAACAGATGTAACAGCTAAAGCAATATTGAATGCAGTATCCCGATTGATCACTAAATTTTGTGTTGCTTCATTACCAAGCAATGCCGTTAGAATTTCATAATGATTGTGGTTGCAATTCATTTCCGTCGTTTTTTCTGCTACTGCTTTTGTCGTTGATATAATCAATTTACATTGACTTGATTCCAAAAGCCACTGCGAATAGTCACATGTGGTTCTTGTGGCTGACAGAACAAAACCATAGGTTTGCATAAATATATCAATCAAATTTTGTGGACGTGTCGTATGAAATTCGATATGATGGATTCCAGTAGCATGTTTAATGATCATTTGTGACTATGTGAACAATCAGTCGTAATACAAGAATATTTGTATATATTATGTGCCACAATATCTAAAAGGAATGTTCAAGCGTATCAAGTGAAAATTTGGACCCACTCGTCTGGCCAAAAAGCGTAATAGATACCTTAGTATCTCTCAATTAACAATAGGAGATATTGTTAATATACGGTATTTGACTTTATATCACTAATGTTTCGTGCTAACGCATATATAAAATACATTCCTATTGCATATTTGGAGGATTACGTAAATAGACAGTGAAGATACAGGATGATTCACTTATTTTTAGTAGTTTTCTTCAGTTTATTGTATTTGTACAAAACGTCGGAAATTTTTTATTTATATATTATTAGATAGAGCGTTAATTACTCTATCCAGCGGTATAGTTTTCACTTGATTTGATTTACGTGTTGGTCAAAAAATCAGTAAGTTTTGTGAAGCAGGCAAAAAAAGTTTTTTTTTTCTGTGGAATTCTGAGATGCTTTCTTCGAGTATTTCGAGTAATTATATCGTATTGGACAAATGAATATATTTGGTTTTTGAATAGTTAGATAGAGAATTCATTACTCTATCGAACTATATACTTTTTATCACTTTATTTTCCACTTTGACTCAAAAATTTAGTGAATGTTTAACAAATCTTTTTAGATCAATTTTCAATGATTTGTCTTTTTCGAGTAAATTGTAGTCCTCTAGATATATCAATCTTTTCAATTAATATACAGTTCGATAAAGCAGTAATTTCTCTATTAATTCATGCAATTTTAGCCTGATTTAGTTATAAAATATTATAGTTAAATTTCAGATTATATGAATATCACCGGAAATGAAGCAGTACGAAAGTGTCTAAAATTTCAATAGTAAAATTTATTTTCTCCTCGAATTGAAAAAATGTTGAATCAATTTTGGTACAAACTTAAGTATGAAGGATCACTTTCATTTAGGATTAATTTTGCGACAATCGAACTTAGCCTGAGTGAAGTATACGTTTGCAAAAGTTACTTTAAGCTAGTTTTAGAATTTGTTAAATTTTTTAATCAAGACATCTGATAAAACAAATGAAAACTATACCATTGGATAGAATAATCAATGCCCTATCTAATCATATATAAATAAAAAATTTCCGACGTTTTGTACAAATACAATAAACTGAAGAAAACTACTAAAAATAAGTGAATCATCCTGTATTATATGAAAAAAAAGTTCTTAGAAATTTTTCTATTAACATCGATAAGAAAATGTCGCGAACTTTTTCCCCTTACCTTAATTCGATTTAAGGGTATGATCGTCAAAAACATATTCATCATGCGTCGATTGTCTCGCTTATTTTTTTCAATTGCACATTTCTTGTTTGATCAAATCAATCGTCACCAATATCAATGCTCGATGAGCCGTGACCTAGTGATTCCAAGGAATATATGTTTTGATATTTACCTACATTTCTCATTGGATAAAATTTCTTCAGAAAATTCTCTTGTTTTTTTTTTATTTATTAATCTAGAGTTCGTTTGGACTTTTAACTCAACCTTTGCTGAGAGAAGCGTGAAATCAGAGCAATCCATGGCGCCATCTATAAAGCTATCTTTCATTTTTCTTCGATCAGATCGATTTAAATCCAAAACAAACATCAGATCAATATGTACAAACAACAGAAGGAAATTTCTGAGCAAAATTTATCCAATGAAATTGGTGTGTATGCCAAAGTACAATTTTTCATTAGAACCATCAGACCACGGATCACTAGTCACCAATCAAAGTAAGTTAGAAAAACGAAGAAAAACATCGTTGTAACGAAAGAATTGTGATTTTAACAATTAAGTTTATTACATAGTTGTGCGTGAGAAATTTATTTCATCGTTATTTTTTAATTTTATAATCAATAGAATGTTATAACTTAATGATGATGAATATGTTGATAAATAAATATTCTATAGAAGTTTCGAAAATGCTTCCGTCAACAATTCAATTGATTTGATATCAAAGTTGATTGCTGATCAAAAGTGTATCTATAACAATTTTGTTTTAATTAAAAATGTCATCTTTTTTCCGAGAGCATATTAATTAAAAACAAGCAAGACACTGTCATATGATAATATAATGCTGTAAATGAAAATTCAAAACATGCTCATTATTGCAGTCTATAATGCTATATATTTATTTTAGTTTCTTTGAACAATTTTAGATATTTTCCATGTCAACAAAATTAACAGAATTATGTATTAATGATCATGAGAGAAATTTTTGATTCGTATCATCAAACTTTGATTGTTGAAAATTATGAAATTTTAATAAGACTTAACTGCAAATTTTGTCTTATTCGAACTTCATTGTTTTGTAAGATACTTTGTAAAGTTTGTGTTAACAATGTTGTCGACTTTATATAGAACAATCGAGCATGTTTTAACCATATAAAGTTGTTTTAGTGAACAAATTAGAAAACAAAAAAGAAACAATCTATCGAAAGAATTAATCATAGTTTATTCTATTCAATATCAACAAAGACAATAATTCGATAGTAAAGCATGAATATGGTGACAAAGAAAAGTCTCTATAGATATATAATTTCATTGTTTATATAAGTATTTTTTTCCTTCATTAAAATTACCTATTATTGTCTGAGTGAGTGCAACATAAGAACCAACCGTTTCATCTCTATTTTCCAAAGTATGCAGTGTGTCATCAAATGACTTAAACGTAATCTTGCCTCTATTTTTTCACGGAAGAAAAATACATTGTGATCTGCTAAAAAGAAAGATTATATTTCGATTGTTGACTTCTATTCAGTTTTGGTATGCTTTGATAGCCAATTGCAAGTTATCTTTCTAAATAGGACACACCATGAGGGAAACAGGAGTAAATGCTTCATTTGAACGCTCATTATTGATTGAAGTATTTGTGCTAATATATGCGATCTGTAGACACTTTTCGCATGCTTTTTTTGATCGCGTACACTGTATGTTTATATGAAATACTAGTCCGTTGTAGTCCTTTATATCTGTACAAAATCAGTAGGCACATCCTCGAATGTGATAAACTCTATTGTTAACAGCAAATTTGCAACAATAGTTATTTATTTTTGTCTAATATCATTGAATATCGAAGTTGATATTCAAGTAATCAATGTATTTTCAATTAATTGACGAATGAGTTTCTATATTTCATGTTTATTCTATCCGTATGCATGCACACTTCATACCTACACCTCATCTTTTTGTTGCATTTATATTATTTAAACAGAAAAAAAGAAAGATGAATTGTGTTTTTTATAGTACTGTCTTCACATAAAATATCATAAAAACTTTTCTAGATGGCATTTTTTTTTCAATTCAAAGGTCAGTGTCAATTTTCAATCATTGTGAGAATAATGTGATGATAGGGAAAGACGAAATATAGCTGTCGAAACACTTGTTCTTTTCTTTTTAATGCTATAGTAAAAATAACCATTTGATGAAATTTTTTTTGTATTCTTTTTTTTACTTCTCGCTTATATGCATCATTAAACGATCAGTTATATACAGGATGATAATTGAGATGAAAAAAATAGTCGACAAAGAGAAAATCCCATCAATATTGAATAGGAGAAGAAAACGTTTTTAGTGTCAAAGACAGTAAAAGTAGAATTATGCATTTGAGAAAGAGTAAAAAGAAGCTAGAGGTAATGAAATAGAAAGTAATTTGCTTCACTAATACTAACAATTAACAATAAGGAAAAACAGCTGTACTCTCTTAAATATTTCATTGATAGTTAGAAGTCTTTTTATATCTTTGAAATTTGTGTTGTCTCTTTTTCCCATGTTTTTTGTCTTCTGTTATAATTCATTAATCCAAAAGCAATTACATTTTAGTTAATTGATTAGCACTTCGTATAAAATCAAAATCCATTGAAATCTTAAACATATAATTGTCAACAGATCGTACCAAACAGCATTCAATCTAACAATATCGCATAGAATAGTCGAGAATATTTTCTCTCGATATGTGCTGTTAATAAAAAGTGTTGTATATTATTCGAACACTTCAAATCTTTTTCAACTAATATCATAATAAGAAAATTTCGATGAAAATTGTTCATTATGATATATGACGATAATACTAAAGTCACTTTCAAAGACAGAAAGACGATGGATACATTTTGAATAGCTTCTGAGAGAAGTGTGATAGAGAGTTGCAGCTTTCACTTCGAGAAAGAAGAAATGAAGACACATCGAATCGTATATTAGTCTTTTTCCAAAGTTTTCATTTAATCTTTTTTGAAAACAAACCTATCCCTTGAATTGTTTACAGTGAACTTTCAATTATCTGTCTGCTCGACAATTGAAGTCATTTTTTCTAGCAATATCTGTTTAAAAATATTGATGGTACACAAATCAGTATCTAATGATGAAAACCACAGTTTTCTATCAAAAGTTATATATGTGTAATATCATCACATAATAGATGTTGAGAACATTTCTGGGCATAATGCTTGTTCATTTTAGACCCATTTGACAGTATGCTAGATATTAGAACCAGAACTTCGTGTTCTTTCCGAGTATGGGCTTGCGAGTTTTTTATTAATAGAATTTTGCTAATCGCATAAGTTCTTTTTCAAATGCCACTTTTATGCAAATAGACCTATAAGCATTTTCTCAGAAGCTACACTCTATGTAAAATGTCCTTTCGTCAAAGAATCGAATTTTGAAAAAGTGATAGAGTAGAAGAAAAACAACGGGTGCTTTATCGAAAGACACGACGAAAGTTCAAATAGTTCATTTTGCTGGGCAGATTTTTCTCTACAAACTGATATATGAACAAAAGCTTCAATGTTTAATTTCAAATCTCAAAAGTGAAAATTTGAAAATGACTGAAAGAACTCTTCGTTCAAATTAATTTTTTAGACCTTTCAAAAACAGATAGGCACTTTCTGATTCTATATTCGGAAAGAGCACAAAATTCTAGTCTTAACCTGTCTAGCACACTTTCAAGTAGGCCAGAAAATGAAGAAACACTTTGTCTAGAAACTTTTGCATTATCTGTTATCATAAAAAAAATCTTATAGAAATTTTGTTATTATAATATTAGTTCACGAATGAAATATTGGAAAAAAATATAGAACACTATTTGTACTATCAGTAAATATTGAGTGAAACTTTCCACAATCATTCTATACGGTATTGCAATGTCTCCGCCACTACGTTTGCTATGCGCTTAACAAGAATCAAAATTATATCACGAAATCGTTATGTTCAACCTATCAAATGCATCAAGATAAATTACTATATGAAAATTTCTACACAGAGAAGTTCCATCATGTTTGAGTTTAAGTATGAGCTTTAGAATGTTATATCATGTATATTGATTATAATCAGAGAAAAGTTTGTCAACTTCAATTCTTAATGATTATTGGTCAAATAAGTCAAGTAGATATTTAATTTCGCTCCTAAATTCTATATTGAAATTTGAAAAAAAGGTGTTTTTCATTTTTTTCAATCTTTATCTATCAAAATAGACACTAGTCACTATTAGAAATTTCTTTAGAAAGTTATAATAAACAGCGCTAGTGGCGCTAAAACCAATATGGTCAATAGAAACCATATTTCATGATGGAGGCATAAGTTCAATTTATTAAAATAGTTAGCAAGGTCGAACATTGAATTTACTCATTTCTTTTCTTTCCTTGAACATTCAATTCAAAATTGCGCTCATTATTTTGTTTCTTCGGGTTTTTTTTCTCTTTCGTGCTCTCTTGTGTTCTGACTCTGAACTGAATAAATATGTGTCTACGTTGGATACATAAAGCAAGGAAGCATATGTAAATGAACACATTCATTTTAAAGGCTCGTGTCTTATGGTTATGTCTACTTGATGTATGCGCATAGAATACATTGAGAAATTAAAAACATATATAACTCAAAGTTTTGTATTCGAATTATAGATAATTGATAAAAAATAAATTAAGAAAAGACGACATATGGCTCCCCCAGCACCAGCAGCAAGAGGTGGCCGTAAAGGTGGCGATCGAAAATCGAAATCGGCTCGTGCAGGTTGATTTTCTATTTATTTACGTAATCGTTTTAATATGATATTTTTGTACATATTTAAAGGTGTTCTTTTTTCGGTACCACGTTTTCATCGTTATATAAAAAAGAGTACTCCAAAGAGTCGTGTAACTATGGCTGCTGCAGTTTATACAGCTGCTGTGGTATGTATTATTATTTTATTTAATTATTATGAATTTTTATTGATATTCATTGTTGAATTTAGATTGAATATTTAACAGCTGAAGTTCTCGAATTATCAGGTAATGCAGCTAAAGATCATAAAAAACAACGTATCAATGCACGCCATGTATTTTTGGCTGTTAGCATCGATGAAGAACTCAAGAAGGTTTTTGTTTACAGAGAAAATTTAAAACATATATATATTTATTTACGCTTTTAGCTTCTTCATGGTGTAACAATTCCACAAGGTTAGATTTAAGAAAAAAAAGATACATATATGTAAAATAACATAGAAATTTAAATTTTATTCATATATTTAGGCGGTGTTTTACCACATATTAATTCATTTTTATTCAAAACTAAATCAGGTAGTGACGATCATAGTCAATCGGCACCTAAGGTAATGTTAAATATAAAAAAATTAAAAATCAATATGATATTTTTATCATTCGATATGTTTTTTAGTCAGATGCATCTCGTTCAAATACAGCTTCAGTACCTCGAGCACCATCAGCACTTACAACAAAGAGTGCATCAACTGGTGCTGCTGGTGGTAAAACAAGTTCATCGGCTGCAACAACAACAAAGAAGACAGCTTCTGTATCAGGTGGAAATACAAGCAGCACTGCTTAAGTTTCGTCAAACAATGAAAAAAAAGAAGTTTTGAAAACATAGATTAGAAAATAAAGAAAACGATTACTATCGTATTCTTACAAGAGAAAAAAAGTTTTTAGTTCTCATCATTGTCGTGTGTGTGTGTATGTGTGCTTTTCTTTTCCTCTCCACTTTATAGTAGATTTTTGATGTGAAAAAAAAAGAAGATTTTCATTAACATTGTTTTTGTAACCTATTTACTTATTCTTTATGGTGTTCTTTGTTTTTTCTTTGCTGCCATATTGTTAGTTTTGTGTTAGTGTTTATTTGGCTGTAAACAAACTTGATTTGTTTTCACCTTCTTTGTCTTCTTGTTCTTCTTTGTAGTGCAATTATTATCTTTATGTGTATAAGCATCTCTCTATGATGATTTCTACTATTCATGTAGATGTTTAAATTCAAATAAAACATGAGAGTATGCAAAAAAAACTATACTATGAGAGATTATTTGGTATTGCAATTGTTTGGTAAATAAATATTAATTTGATAAACTCTAATATGATATGAATCAAAAGTTCGATATCGAAATCTTGAGAATTTATTTTCATATTTCCTGTTATCAATGAATATTGTCAAAAAGGATAGAGAAATATGACTGTTCAATATTGCAAGTTTATTTACTAATAAAGGCTATAGAAAGAAATATTTTAACCCTTTATCCCCTGAAACGGTTCCAGAAGAGCCGCTGATTAAACTACCACAGAAATAGAGTATTGGTCTCCCAAATAAGCCGTTGGTTTAGGCAGATCGATCAGGTGCATTATCATTTGGGCAGAATAATTTGGTAACTATAGTAACCATTGAGGCAGAGGAGGGAATGGAACAACTTTAAAAGTCCTACTTCTTTTCTTCTTTATGATAGTGTTAACTAGATAACACTACGTATATAAAAACCTACTTTTAAACACGATGTGTATTTTTGGCACAGCTTTTTTTAAAAATACATATTTTTCTTTAAGTAATTATGTCATCAATGAAGAGATTAAATCAATGATAAATATTTTTTTCGACTATTGCTATAATAAGATTTAAAAATTATATATTCATAGTATGCATCATCCCGCCCTTCCTGCTCAATAGTTGTTGCAGCACCCATTTTGTGTCTTACTATTCCTTATGTGTCAACCTATATGGAAAGTTTTGAAACGCGTTTAGTTCAATAGTAGATATTTTAGTCGATATAGATCACACAACGCGTCCTCCAAATCTCTATTATCTGTAAGTGAAAAACACTTTGTTTTTAAAATTTTGACTTTTTTTAATTTTTGAAAATTATCGATTTTATAAGTCATATATCTCGGCAACAGAGCAATGAAAAAAAAAATTTATTTCACCAATATATAGCTTGTAAAATTCCCTACAAATAATGTTCTGTAAGTTTTTGAGTTTCATTCTTCCTTTATTTTCTGTCAGCGTTTTACCAATGGGTCAAAAATGATCCATCAGGAGGTATAGGATTAATGCAAAGCATTTTCGAATAATCCTACTGTTATATGAATCAGCACACAGCGTGTTTATGATTTCAATCAATCAGATTGTTGATTATAAATTTGAACACAAACAAGAATGCTTTTTTAATATGGTATTCAAATTTTTATAGATAATTATGAAATTTATTTTATAAACTCAACAACATATTAATAGAAATTTTTATGCGTGGAAATCATGGAAATAATCACATGAAATATGCTTTGTTGGTATCAAGTTGATGAATATTCGTTTGAATCATCTCAGTAGTCATCTTAAAAAATTATACGAGTCATACACTTAATCAAACCATTCCGTACTCAATGTGTGCATTCGTGAAATTACTTATATCAAATTTCGTAGATACACATAACTGTAGAAATATATACACAATTTCTTGTTTTGAATATGAAATAACTCAATGCTGATGTACAATACATAATTTATTCAGATAAATAGTTGGATTAGTGAACCATTGATTGATTGTGCTAGGAACATTGTCTTCATTACAATCAAGATTAATATCTGTAAAAAGATTAACTCTATAAATCCTCGTCAGATTGAATTTCGATCAACAACGTTTAGAACCAATAAATTATATTAAAACAAATATAACAATGAATGATGTTTTACGTCAAGGATATGGATTCTACATATCATATTAATTGAAATCAAATCTCATTCGGTATTACCAAAGCATTTTTCGATCAATCATCGATCAAGAACACACATTTGCTAACTATCCTACGATGGTAACAACATTTGCGAGTAGCACATGATAAACATTGATTTATACCAACGGTAAAATTGGTCTCAATTATAATGCAAGTGTTCATGCTTGTTTGAATGGTTTAAGCATATCTTACTTATGGTACATATTTAAGTATAAATTCATTTTTTGTTTGTTTGTGTCTACTGTTGAGATTTACTGGCATAAGAGATGTGCAATATCCATCTCGTCTCTCTGTTGATATGTTCGTCGAGTAGCTATTAAAAGCTGAAAATGGGGAGAGAAGGGCTTTAATCTATAACAGATTCATTCGTTAGATTACCTAAGTTTGATACTCATGTGTTAAATTTATAAAGTAAACCGTAGATAATATTGATTAAAAAGTATCCTGGTTACAAATTGGCCTTACTGAAAACTTGGTGAATTTTACTATGACGAACATAACATTAAAATTTTCTTTAATTCTGAAAATTTAATTACAAAATCGATTAAGACTGAAGGGAGCATCCTATAAATATATATGTATGTTCAATTACATTCTGCTTAATTTCATATTCTATTAATTGTCTTCAAATTAGCGTTAGACACCGCCGTGCTGCTCGTTAAAAAAACTTTCTTAAGATGACGGCCTCCACCATTATTTTAGGAGAGTCGTCGCTGCTTTTTTTCAAGGTGTGATGCACATCTCTGACTGGTACATATTGTGGGACTGACATTTCACCGTGTAATTCTCACATTTATTTATTAAGGTGAATATTGTCATGAAGTTTTTAGAAACGAAAAATCAACGAAAACGTTCGAAAAAAAATAGACTACAAGGATGCGATTTTTTTTACTAATAAACCGAAACTCGAAACAGCACCACAAACATCTTCAATTGTAAAACTTGTCCTGAAATGTTTCTAACGGATTTTTATCATGATCATATGAAGTACTTCCTATCAACACAAAACTCTCAGAGTTTGAATGGACATCCATTTTGCATAATTGTGTTCAAGAAAATATGCTAGTATGTAGGAACGAGGACAGTCAATTTTTCTAATTATTATTTCAATCGTGTTTCTTCATGTCAACATACTTTCTAAAATTGAATCATTCCAAGATGACCGCTATCTTAAGCATTACAATCATGGAAATTTTCATCAATTTAGATTTTATTTTTGTTTAACTCGAGTCCGCTGAAGAATTATATATAAAAAAATCTTCACGATCGTTATAGAAACCTGTGAAACTATCCAAATTAATATTTTTTATACGTTCCTACGAACCTCCATAATCGCACCCTCTAGAAACATACAAATTTCGAACTTTGTAGAGCTTAGTACGGTAACCATCTTGAGTAAATTGAACTCAAGAAAAGATGCTGACATCAACGAGCATGTTTGATGTAATTATTACGAAACCTAACCACCTTTAGTCTTCGATGTATCGCTAGTTTGAGCTCTACAAAGTCTGAAAATTTCATGTTAGTAGCAGATCCTTGTGTGTTTGCATTAATAGAAACATGATGAAAATCAGTATTTTAGCCAGCCATAAAATGAACATAGTTTTGAAATGTTTAACGAACTTGAAAAATAACGTATATTTGTTTTAGACGATTGACGCTGAATTCTTTTTTTTCTAACATCATAAGTTTTCGTTTTGTGCTAAAACGCAGCAGTCACAGGTGTAACAGGAACATTAAAGAACAAAAAAAAGCACGAAATAAGAAAAAATGTAACACAAAAAGAAAAGGAACTTCATCATCATCATATCTTGGCTACAAGCATGTACACCAAAGGCAAGACGAAAAGTTATTTGAACGAATTAAATTAACCTTGACGAATACCAATAATACCAGCGTCAATTAATTTTTGAATTTTTTGTGCAATTGCAGGATTTCGTAAATGATCTCGTAATGCTTGTGGTTCATTTTGCATTTGTTCAAGAATTAAACGCATACCAGGATCACTAAGAATTTGTTGAATTTCAGGATCATTAGCTGCTCGTTTACGAACTTCTTCAGGATCATCAGTTGATCTCAATGAACATTGTCGATAACCGTCAATAGCTTCCTAAAACAAAAAAAATAAAGTATTTATTTAAAGAAAATTTTTATCACATAAACTATTTACTTGACAATTAGGATCAATTTCAAGAGCTTTACCGAATGTAGCCATTGCCTGACCTAAATCTTTCATAGCCATTAAAGCATGACCCTTACGAAGATAACATTTAACTATAAATTTAAAACAAAAAGAAAAAAGAAAAAAATTATTTAGTTTTTTAGATTTGATTTTGTTTTTAACTTACGAAAGTTTGGATCGAGTTTAATGCCTTCTTCACTATCTTTTAATGCTAATTTAAATTCTATTAATTTTGTATAACAAGCTGCTCGATTTGAATAAAGTTTAGGATCATTTGGATTTCGTTTAATAGCCTCACTATAAAATAAATCATTTAGAAAATAAATTTTAATAAAAAAAAAAAAGAAAAGTAAAATCAATTTTACTTACGTATAATGTTTAAGTGCAGTTGGATAATCAGCTTTTTGAAAATATTCATTACCTTTATTTTTTTCTTCTTCAGCTACTTCAGGATTAACAAAAGCTAATAGTTCTTGTTCTTTAAGTAATTTTTCAATTTCTTGTTTTTTCTTTAATATTTCTGGATTTCGATGTTCCGATAGTGAATGATTATAATATTTTCTAGCAGCTTCATAATTTTTTTCTTGAGTCTTAACATTACCCATACGAGCATAAGCTCTTTAAAAAAAAGAGATTTACATATATAAACAATCATTTCGAATATAGATTTATTCTAATTGTTTTAAAACGAACATTTTCGATGCATCGAAAGCTAATCATACCAAAAGAAAAGAATTTTACACCTTAGTGTTATTCACATATTATGTCGTGAACAAGACGGAAAGTGGAATATTCATACAGAGATAGTCAAAATTTGAATGGCAATAGTTTTGTCTATCGAAATGCATATCACTGGACAATAGTCTTTTTTCACGTAAGATTTCAATCACTATGAATGTAGATCAATATTACTCTAGAAGATGAATTTGTGGGTCGAGTGGCCTATCATTATGTGGTGCTATGTTTTAGAGTTCGTCAAGACTTGTCAAACTTTTAAGGAGTTTTGGTCTTTTCTGGATGAAAAAAGATCATAGATTGGGCTTGAGTTTCATATGAAAATATTCAGAATTAATCATGTATTTGATAAGAAACAAGATAAAATTTAGTAGGTAGTCCTCTAGGATGATGAAGTTCACAGCAAAAATAATCTCCATTCATAATAACTCGATATCCACTGAAGCAAGCGAAATTTGGATGATTTCGATAACTTACATGTCTGCTGACGTATGTGCACACAAATTTTCAGGCCACCAGTCCTTATGGTGGCTGAGATTCGATGAATAAAAAGACGCTTGCCCACGACTGTGACTATTGACTGTATTTAAGACATTCATATTAACTACAACGTTTGAAGTATCTTGTTAATGAGGCTAGTCTGACAGTTGGATATTGAATTTATGAATTTCATCATAAGATTATCATTGAGTTTTATTTTCCATTCTTAGAAGAGGACAGATGTCAATACGGTAGTCGCTACTGTGGTGGAATTATTTTTCTTCACTTATCCTTCCGGTGGTTCTTTTGAATTCACTACTGATTTTTACGTGCATTAGTGTTCGCTGAAGTACCAATTAGTGAATACTGGGGACAGTCCGGCCACAACTGGAACACTCCTGCAGTTCAGTGAGTCAATTCCGGAAATGACCATCAATCTTCGTACTATCTTTTCTATCATAGACCAGTGACTATAATGTCAAACATACAATCATTACATAATTATAAAACGAATGAGCATCATGCTGAGATCAGAGAGCTGCAAGTGCTTTCAGACGCAGACCCAGCCGGATCCAACCTTTTATTTTTCTTCTTCGGTCCTGTTATACGTTTTGGTAGACCTGCTACTTTCCATATGAAAAATACAGCAACAAGATATAACTATACGTTGAATTTTTTTTTTCTTAGAATAGCAAAAATGTTAATCCTTCACTTGTTCATGTCTACGGACGATTCTAGGTATTGATGGGAAAAACCTCGGGTTTGGTCCCAGTTGAACCCGGCCATAGACTCGATCGTGTCCGAGTCAGGAAGGGATTCGAGCCCACAAAAACGTGGACCCACAGCTTCCTAGCTAATATCCTATGATTCAATGTTATTCAAGTGAATAATCAATTAAATATTGATAAATTGATATTAACTTACTTTGCAATTAATTTATAATCGGCTTTATTTTCACGTCCAACTTCAATAGCCTTTTCACATTCTTTTAAACAATCATCCCATCGTTGTTGTTCGAAATAAACAGCTAAAAGAAAAGTATTTTGATATCAAACATAAGTTTGTTAAAAAAATTTCAACTAACCAGCTCTATTTGTATAATAAGTCATATTAATTGGATCAATTTCCGTTGCTTTATTATAATGAATTAATGCTGTTTCAAAATCTTTTTTTTTATATGCTTCATTTCCTTTTTCTTTTTCTGTTTCAGCCTAAATTCAATAGACGAAAAATAAAACTTTTACTAAAACAAATAATAGAAAAATAAATAAAAATTTCTTACTGTATTTTGTTCCGTTGGTGAAGTTTTACTATGTTCATTTGTTTTATTTGTAGTTGTTGTATTAGACGTTGTAGGTTTTGTTGTTGAAGTATTTGTTTCTTTTTTTGTTGAACTTGCTGCACTTTCAGTTTCCATTTTTGAATTGAGATCATTTTCATCTCCAAGTTCAAATCCAAGTACAATACCAAGTAATTTCATTATTTTTGGATTACTTAAAAGTCTAAAATGAAAACAAGATTTTAATAATAAAAATATGATTTCAATAAAATAAAATTACGATGGATTATTTGGATTTTGTTGCATCATTTTCATAAGCATAGCTGTTTCAGGATCTTTTAAAAGTTCTCGTGCTCTTGGATTTGTCATAAGTTGTGTTAAAAATTGTGGATCACTAAAAAAATTTAATCCACCAGCCGCTGATCCAGCTGCATCTTTTCGTGCTGTTTCAAGATCCGATAGTAATTGTTGATTATTTGGATCAACTTTAAGACCTTCTTCATAAACATCAATTGCTTCATCATATCGTTTAAGAAATGACAATGCTGCACCTTTCCGCGAATAACCCTATGATGAAAGAAAAAATCATAAAAAAAAAAAAATGTTTTTTTTTTTGTTTTGAAATCTAACTTTAACGAAATCCGGTTTAAGTGTAACACATTTCTCTGCATCTTTTAATGCTTCGTCATATTTATTCGATTTTGCATATGCAGCTGACCGATTACTATAAAGAACATGATTTTTATCATCAAGCTCTATTGCTTGAGTATATAAATTAATTGCGTCATCATTTTTTCCTGCTGCAAAAGCAGCATTTGCTTTTGATTTAAGTTCTTCGACCTAAATTATATTTAGTCAAAGTTGAAAAAATAATCTTAAAATTAAGAACATTACCTTTGAAGCCATTTGATATGTTTATATATATGATGACTAATGCTGTTAGAAAAAAAATATCTAGAAAAAAGCTTTTTATTTATATGTATTCGAATAATCGAGATTTTTCTAGAAAATTCAACAAATTCCAGTTTTTTCCAATAACAATAATGATTCGATATTTTTCTCCTCCATATATTTTTTATGATTTAAATTCTAGCGACAATGCATTAGTCATTTATGAATGTAGACAAAAAAAAACGGATGATTACCATGACAACAAATACGTATATGGTAAAAACCAAAAAAAACTTTCAATATTTGTTTTTGAAAATAAGACAATTCACTTGTCATTGTTCGACTTCTATTAAGTATTATAAAGAGGAATAAGATGAAAAAACAAAATATTTCTATATCATCTATATTTCTTAAGCAAGTACTCTGTTGTTTTATTTAAAATTATACATATGTCGAAATTCATTTTTACAATTGAACAGTGACATAGAATAGAAACTAATTGACCTACATTTTTTAAGTCAGTTAGTTAAATTTAAGTATGTAGAAATGTAAGATAGTTATGCACTAATCGAAACTAAATAATTTTCAAGTGGTAAAAAAGTTTTAATTACAGTATGTGTACGTGGGTGTACACCGACACTCACAAAAATGAGATTTTTTTTTCTTGCTAGAATACCCGAGACTCTTATTAGGAACAAATCAGCTCTGTCTCATATATAGATGAAACTAAACTAACGAGGAAAGTCCTTCAATTGTTCACTCATTTTTTGAATCGAGATGATGTGCATCATATAGATTCAAATCAATTATGAATATTCTAAAAATAGTTCATGCTCTTGGCTTATTGTTACCGAGCAACTGCATTTCTATGGTATCTTTTAAATAAATGCCGTGATCCTCCTCAGAAACACTAGAAAAACTTATTTTTGAGTTTCGACTTTACATTCTGCATAGAGACAGAATTTAATGAGAGAAGTTTCAAGTTTTTTTTTTCTATTCTGAAATAAGAACATCGAATCTGATTATTCATATATATCAGTTTTTCTAATATTCATAAGGGAGATAATGGCATCGGTTTAAAAGATATCATAAAACTAGTACGGTACCTTCGTAGCAATAACCTAGGGAGTATTCATAACTCATTTTGATCTATATAATACACATAGTCTCAATTCAAAAGGAATTGAATACTTGGAAGATTCCCTTTGTGAGTTGATAGTAAACCAAATATTTGTTAGCAACTCTTCAATCTCGATACATGTTTACATACACCCACACACCATTGTTAAATCTACATAGAAAATTTTCGACTAGTTTATAATTGTTTATGTTTGATCATCGCTTAAAAGTTTTACGTCTCTATATTTTAAAGTAAACTGATTGACTTTTCAATTGAAAAGTCAACTCCGTCATAGACACATAATGCAATGAATATTTTTCGCAAAATATTAAGAATAATCTAGAATAGAATCGTAATATGAGATTAAATGTTTTAATCTGAATTAATATAAATTTGTTCATTTTTAAGTTTTTTTTTTTCTTTTTTATATTATTTCAGATCTTATTTATTTTGTTAGCTTTGATTTGGTGCCTTATTATTATTTTTTTGTTCTATTGTCTTCATTTATTTATTATGTGAATTGATAATAATGCCTATAGCTCGTGATCGTGTTGAACAATTACAAGTACAAAAATTAATTTATGCCGTAAGAACAGAAGATATTGAACAAGTACAAAAATTATGTGAAAAAGGTGTCGAACATCTTGTGAATTATAATGATCCACAAAATGGAATGACTGCACTTATGTAAATATTTAATTTATTGAATTAAAATGATTTATTTCTTTTTTTTGTTGAAATATTTTTTTTGTAGAGCGGCTGTAACACAAAATAATGAAAAAATGATCCAATTTCTTTTACAACTTGGTGCTCATCCAGATGTTATTGATTTTACTGGTCGTACAGCTGTTATGCATGCTGCTGAATATGGTCATATAAATGCATTACAATTATTACGTGATGCTAAAGCTAATTCAAAAATTCAAGATCTCGAAGGACGAGGTTAGAATATTTTATTTAGAAATAAATTTTCAAATAAAAAAAAAAAATATATTTATCTTTAGATGCCATTTATTATTGTTTTACTGAACCAACACAACGTCATAAAGCATGTTTAAAAATTTTAATTGAAATGGGTGCTGATGTTAATAATCGTGCACATAATGGTATGCCAAATTTAGTACATGCTTGTTCAAAATCTGATGAACAAGAAGATTTTTGTATTGATCTTATTCGAGCTGGAGCAGACGTTCAACTTGTTGATGAAGTAAAAAAATAATGAATTTATTAAGAAAAAAATTTTTTTTTTCTTATTGTTCTTATTTTTTTATTTATAGAAAACAAAACGTACAGCTTTACATAATGCTTCTTTATCAGGAAATGCAAAAGTTGTACGAGAACTTTTACGTGCAAAAGCTGATCCAAATGTTTTAGATAATAAACAGTCAACACCTGCTCATGAAGCTGCTAAAGGTGGTCATTTTGAGGTGATTTGACATGAATTTCTTTTTTTTTTCTTGGAATTGTTGATTTTCTAAGAAAAAATCATATTCTTTCTTAGGTTATTCAAGTTTTATCTGCTTATGGTGCTAAATTTGATGTATACGATGCACTTGGTAATAATCCAATTCATTATGGAGCATCATCAAATGCTGGTACTGCAATTCGATTTTTGGGTCAACGAGGTATACAAAAAAAATTCACAATTTTTTTTTTTTTTTTTTTTGTTTATAATTAAAAATATTTTTATTTTTTTAGGTTGTAATCCAAAAACTAAAAATCTTGAAGGACTTATTCCAAAAAAGATTGCCGATCAAAATAAAGCAAAAGATGCAAAGAAAAATATGCGAAAAGCAGAAAAAGGTTATAATGATATGACAGCCAATTTACGTCCAGGTAAATCTATTTTATATGAGAGAGACAAAAGTTCTTCTACTAATTAATCGTTTTAGAATTGAGTCTATGTGCATAGTTTGGGTTCTAATGACTGATGAATGTCTTAAAAAGATTCCCAAACTCTTAGCTTATTGCTGTAGAGACTCAATATTTTTACTATAGTTTTTAAAAGCAAAGCCGATTTTTTGATCAGAAACATTGGAAAAATTGATTTTCGAATTTGAACTTAGAATTTTGCGTAAAGATTGAATAATTTATTATGAAAAATGCTTCTAACATAACCGTATCATCCC
>CAJNSZ010000941.1:0-42625 GCA_905329745.1 Rotaria sp. Silwood2 | reverse complement strand
AGGATTAAAATGGACTTTGGAACACCCTAAAGATTTTTTGTGCTGCTATCGACTCATAAGTATCTCTGAATTCTATGCAATATAACTAACATTTGAATCATTCATATAAAATCTGTCAGATAGACAGAGAAACCTCAGATGAGTGGTCGAGCGTGTGGATGTGGATGTTTACTTACTCTTCATAAAAGTGTCTGTTCCAAAGTCCATTTTAATCCTCATATTTCGTTGTGTACATTGATTTTTTCGGTGGATTGAAGTTTTTTCATGTGAAGCAAAGAACAATTATAGTTATCTATTTAATTATATTGACCTGAGTGTTCAGCTAACGATTCGTTGGAGAATTTTGTCTCGGTGCAGGATCAATGCGCTAGGAAATAAATGCCGGGCATCTTGTCAGTATGGGTGTGAATGGATATAAGTCTCTAAAGAGCACCAGAACAATACTCATACCACGTAACTTGTTAAGATATTACAAATAAATTTACTACTGATAGTATTGAATATTCCAATATACAAAGTGGAACTACTGTTAGTGACCGAGCTGCTATTGCTGATCTTGATGTTGTTGAAAAATAATATTTACAAGAAAATGCTCATAAATTTAGTCTTTATCTTTTGAATAAATTAAAAGAAGTTTAAAAAAATATGAAATTCTTGGTAATGCATGTAGTCGAGGACTTTTTTGGAATTGAAATTTGACATAATCGAGAAAAATGTGAACCTAATTTTGAAGAGACAAATGAAATAAAACAGAAGTATGATTCAGTCTTTCGAAAAAAATTTCTTTGGTAGATTGATTTGACTTCTATTTAAATTTCGTGAACATCTTATGATTGTTGAACTGGATGAACCAGATAAAAATGTGATTAAATTAAAATTGTAAATATTGTTTCTTGATGTTTCAGTTTATCGAAAGAAAATGTTTTCTTTTGTTTTTTATGACCAATGCGTTTTCCAAAAGAGAATGACGATTGTTTTTTGTAGAACACTTGAAATAATAATGAAAAAAATATCAATATGAAAAAACCCAGAATAATCTTATTTTGGATGTTATGATTTTTCTTCTTGTACCTTCTATGCAGGATTGCCAAACCTCCTGATTTAGTCAGAAGACTCCTGGTTTTTAGACTTTTCTCCTGCTAAAAAAATCTCGAAGAACCAGGAGCTGGTTTTTAAGGGTTTCATCACGCTGAGCTTTCGTGACATGTTGGGTGTGGGTGTGAGTGTTTCCTTCGATGAAACTGACGGCCACTCACACCTATACCAATACCCAACAGCTACACTCACACCCACACCCTCGCATGCCCACCCACGGCCACACCCACACCCTAAGAACGAAACACGATTAGTGCACATAACTATACGTTTATTGACCCAATATCGATGGCAAATCATTCTTATGGATTCTATTGCTTTACCATGGTTGAATTTATACGTAGTCGTAAGCGTATCTGCTCAAAAGTTTCTTGAACTAGTGAGACATTGACTAATGTGAATAACTTGTAAAACACTATACCAAGACATTGGTAACGGATTGTATTGATACCATCAAGTTCATAGTCGTATTTTGAGCGAAGAATCTCGAAACGGTGACGATTTACTGAGGCTGACATGTGATGATGAGAACGGATCATTTTGTATCGAGAAATCTCAATCGGATATCGCGCTACTGTTTTCCTCAATTTTTGAACAACACGCGAATACATGTCATCGTCTTCGCCTCCCCAACCCCAGTAGACATTCGAGTAGCCGTTCACGCCCATATAGTCATTGGCCGTGAAAGCTGTAACACCACCGAAAAATGCCGGATAAGTCAATTTATAATCGAACTTGTCCATTGCTACCGACCTAAGCAATAAACAAAATTCAACATAATACTAGAATCAAAGGTTTGTTTTGTGTTACTTATTTACATATGTCGGGGTTTGTCTCCACACTGATACAAATTTCTCAAATCTTCTGGCAGCAAATCGACATCATGAAAAATGAAGCAGGCAAATGGATAATGTTTTCTTGCTTCTATAAAACCTACATTGAATAGAGCACCTCTATTAAATGGTTGTCTTCCATGTTGATTTACAATAAATATGGTATAATCCAGTTGTTGTTGCTGAAGAAAAGGATGTAGGTTGTCGAGAAGTATTTTTAAATGCTGTTCACGATCTCGATAGCAAATAACAATTGCAATGGGCTGCTCAGCTCGACATGTCGATGGAAACCAGTGGCCTCCTGGATGAATATCAGATCCATGGCGAGCTTCAAGCACATGGTAACTATGCAATATTCGCCGAACGCTGGCAAGACTATTGGATGATGTATTCGTATGGTTTGTCACGGATCGAAATGAGCAGTTAGGCAGTTGACGATATGCATCGAAGTTGAGCAGCGAGAAATTCGCGTGAGAGAAATATGTAGCATTTAGGAATGGCTCTTGTTCGTCCCTGTATATTTCTACTACAATGTAGTAAAAAAGTTGACAAAGTAGAATCGAGGATATGATCTTGTAAACAATAGTTCGATTATTAGTCATTAGTAACTATGATATTTTGTTTTTGGACGACGTCTGAAATGCATAAATGTCGTATCGAAATTAGCCTGTTATCCACATAGGGGTACTAATTTACTATTACTTTATGCAATAAAGATCAATATCCTTTATTTTTAAAAACTAAAGATAAAGGAAAGGAATAATGGATTCTTTTTTCGAGCAATAATGATGTTGGAAGCGCTCTAGGACCACAAACTTATATTCAGAAAGATTTTGATCATCAAATAAATGTATTTGTATTGAGAACAAGTTACACTGTAAAAAGAACCGTAGAATAATCAACGCTTGTACATAAAAACAAATTCCGTCAACTTTTGAAGGGTTTATGTCAATGTCATATACCCTTCAAAGGTTTGTGTGCATCAGGATTTATGGAAAAAAAAGTAATAGACGCCTTCCTAAGGGTTGATTGTTCAATATTATCAACAGAACAATCCATCATTCTGCAATAAAGGATAGTTCATTGAACAGTTTTAGAAAAGCGTTTCTTATTCTATGACTAAGGATAGATCATTCAATGCTATCAGCAAAAGGGTTTATTATACTACGCATAAGAGTAGATTCATGCGTGGTCTCACCAAAAGGATTCATTATTCAACGATAAACGCTACATTGATCTACGCTATAACAATGAATCATCGAATAAACAATATTCGTATCGTAAAAAAGATACACATCGAATTTTGAGATGTTGATGAGAATGTCATGTATCCTTAAAGGGTTTATGAGTCAAACAAGTTTACGGCAGTAGGGGTATGTGAAAGTGAAAAGAATATATGGTTCTTATTTAAGCGTTTATTATTCTATGACTTCATGGAATGTATTCATGATTTCAGGCATAAGAGTATATTAATCCATGATTTCACCAGAAGTGTTTAAGATTCTACATCCAAGAGTAGACTAATATACGGTGTCACCAAAAGGGTTTATTCTTCTATGTCATAAGGTAGTTTCATCTAAGGACTCAGGAGAGGTGTACATGAGCCGAAGAGTATCTAAAAGTAAGAGTACATGAAAACTGCAAAGGGTAGAAGATCGTCATTTAAGAGTACATGATGCCACGGTTAGTTCAAAAAGGTTTATTATTCTACATGATCATGACAAAGTTTTCGTATTTTACACTAAACGTAGATTATTTATACGTTTAATTTCGACGCATTCCTTATTCTAAGATGAAAGCTCGATTGTCCGATTTTGTTAATATAAAGATTTGTAACAGGTTTACCAAATCTCCTGATTCCAGTAGCTGATTTCGAGAATTTTCTCATGATGTCTCCTGGTTTTTCAGTTCAGCCAGATTGAATTTCAGTAACAACATGAATCAACAAAAAACAGTATGAAAGGAGAAAACAACTGTTTTAGTAAGAGGCAATATTCTTTTCCCTAATCTTATTGATACTGAAAATGTGCTTCATTTATAAAAATGATCGCCGTTATCTTTTCTATGTGGCTGTTCCTTATGTTTTTTGCAAGTCAAGTGCCAATGATACAGAACCTTTACAACATGATAAAATAAGTGGAATCAGAAGTCATTATTTTGGCGTCGAAAGAAAATTTGAATGATCGATAATTCCAGTTTTTCAAAGCTTCACGTTTACTTCCTGAATGACAAAGAAATGTCAATGCAAATTATTCTCGCTAGAAAACTATAGTCATGATGCTAGCATCCTGAGAATGAAGTTCTAGATAGTTTACTTTCCATTGCTGACTTCTCTTTTTTCTAGTCTTAGTTGTATCCTTATAAAATACTAATGCTTACTTTCGTTTCAGTAGTAAATGAGCAGATATGAAAATACCAATACAAAAAATACATTCGATTACAGGAATGTCTCATCATCTCAAAAGAAAACTCTCGAAAGAATAAATCTTGAGTGCTCTTCAATTACTATTCTAGTTTAGTAGATAGAACACCAGAAAACCCAACATCATTGATATTCTCTCGGTTCAATTATAGTTAGGATGCGTTTTGATCGCTGCCGAACAAGAAATCAACGTGTTTTTCGAAAATTGATTCTGAATTCGAAGTAAAAAACACTCCAAAAAAAAGATGAAATCGCGAAGTTTTGTTTTAGAGTGTTCTTTTGATCAGTCTTTTTTAAACTTTTCCAGTGGTTGAAAACATGAATCCAGCATGTTATTTTAATCAAAATCGATAGATTTACTTATATTGGGTTTATTCGAGATTTTCAGCTATACACATGATTATGTTTCTCTTTTCTTCGTTTCGTTTATGAGATTATGATTCTCATTACTCATTGCATAAAGACAACGTACAACAGTTTGTAACTGTAACCATTTGGCTTCTCGAAGAGAGAGTTGTCTAATGTTTCTTTTTCTCAAGAGAAATTTCAAAAGCTGTTCGTCGTTTTTTGATTGGATTTAATTGAACGATCTTCTGATCAGCTGCTGATGCATTGAAAGGATCTCCAGTTTTTGCGTCTGAGTTATTTAGTTTGTAGTTCTACGTTCTAATGGAAAATGTTCATGATGATACCTCTAACGTGTCACTAGTACCGGGCGACTCAGCAGCTTACAGTAATCTTTACTTATAGATACCTGGAGAGCGTGTCCATGAGACAATGGAGGAAAACAACTTGCTTCATATTTTGTCCATTCAATGCATTGATGTCTGAAACACACTACCCCAAAATGTCAGCTTTCAATAGTCCTTCTCTGAACAAATAGGCAGTACTAACTGTGTATCCTTACCATATCCTTATGAGAAAAGAAAGCAGCAAGCACCTGTATAATTTGCGTTTACTTTGTTTCAATGAATTACTGAAATTGTTTCTAAATTATACTAAATGATGGTGATTTAAGAACTGAACATAAAATTCTATTTGAATAGAATATAATGTCGACCGATTCATATCTTATAAATTCAACATGAATAAAAAATGAATCTGTCGATAAATCTAAAGGGTTCACTTGATAACAATGGGTACCGTGTTAGAATTCAGAATGAGAGAATGCCAGCCTGAATTTTATATGCATCATGCAACTTTTTATTTGCTACAAAATTTTTAAAACGCATTCAAAATAAGTGGTATCTAGGAGTGGTCCTTTTACAGGGATGCCAGCTGTATCGCTACAATCAACGTGAACTATTCTGAATTCTGAATAGTTCGCGCTGATTGTAGCAACACAGCTGGCATGCCTGTCCTTTTATCTTAATTTAATATTAAGCGTTAAGTTTTCACTTAACACTTGATATTAATAAAAAAAATTTCATCTCATCACTGAATTACTTAATATTAAGTATCTACCGGAATATTGACTTGTAAATCATGATCATCTACACCGTCATCATTTTTTTACAAAATCAATCATGCAAAAACTCATATGTTCAACATTTTTTAAATTTATCAAAACACGTTTATTAATTAATCGAACATTTTCGTTTCTGAGGCAGAGAATTGCGCGTCTTGAAAATTTTTCAACATCACTACAGGTAAAACTATTACCAGAAATATCTGTAGCTATGTCATTAGATATTAAAGAAATCGGAACTTCAACTGAAAATTGGGTTTTAGGTGTTACTGGTATAGGTATCATTCTATCACCGATATCTAAAAGCCATTTAGAAAAAATTAGGGTCTGTGATAGCTCGCATATTGCGTCTTAATTTGAATGTTTGAAAAAGAGGCCAAACAGAAGATATTTTGATTGTTGAAGCAATAACGGCACATCGAGATCCTTTTCTAATAACTGGAAGAACTTGCTGAAAGTCATCCCCTAACACAACAATATTTCTACCGAAAGATATTTGAACACCCATCAAATATTGAAATCTTAAATCAACTAGTTCTAAAGCTGGGAGCTTCCTCCAAAATAAGCAAATCAATCGATTTCAAAATTCTTTTTTGGCTTGAGCAAGTCTAGGAAATTTTACAGTAGAAAGATCTAAGGGTAAACCAAAGGCTGAATGGCATGTAATTCCACCGGGTAATAAAGTAGCAGCTATTCCTGTTCATGCAACGATTCATTTTTCTTACCAATGAGATTAACTTTTTGATTTATGGCACAGTACAAAAACGTTTTTCCACTTCCACTGGGCCCGTCTAAATAAAAATATTTCTGCGACTTCAAACTGACTATCCATTTTAAAATAGTATCCGCAGCTAAAAGTTGATCATTATTAAGATCATTCCATAATAAATTATTAATATTAACAGTACAGTTAACTAAATTATCTTCGTGATCTGAAATATCTTCGAAATTAGGAAACGCTAAAAATTGATTAAAATCGAAACCATCTTGTTGAATTTGTATTCATATATCATTAACGCATAATTTTAGACTTTTGTCTACACTGTGTCCTTGTTAAATAAAATCTTCAATCATATTTTCTTTGAAATCTTCGAGAAGTTGCAAAGTATTTGCAGGATTACAATGACAAATAATTGTAACTAATAATGATCGTAAAGATTTAGGCATCATATAGCTTGATGCTTCGTACATACAAGCAGGCCACTCATTGGAATTATTAATTAAACCTCTAACTTGAGCTGCTTCTTTGTATGTCAAATAGGTTTGACCATTGAATTTGTTGAGATTTTCAAAAGTTGTAGCATCCGGACCTTTCACTGAGAGCAAAATCAAACGAAGATGACACAATTCTACATCTCTGGGAGATACAGAAATAATTCTACCGATTTTCTTTTTCTCCGTGATGAGAAACCTCTGAACGTGTAACCCATTATTTATTTTTAAATACATAATGATTAATAATATCTTAGTATAAATATTGATGAGCACTCGAATCTGAAACACTTAAATCGAAATCGGCAGTTAAAGTAATGCATGCGACTGACTCTCGTAGCAAAGCAGTTTCAGCTTGACTCTCTTCGAAAAAGATGGATTGGCCATCTTTCAAATGAATAGACAACATGACGACATTATGAGATTGGCCGTGAATAGGAAAATCTTGAAGATGCCAAGCTACTCCTTGAGAGCTAATATAATGACAATTTAAATATTGTTTGATTTCGTCATAATCAACAGCTATTTTTACATTGTCGTTTAAATTTACTTGGACGCCGATTTGAGCACAGTCGTAACCCTTTGTAATATATTTGTTAATGTATTTGATAGCTTTAACAGTTGAACATAGTTCAACATTAATATGAGCATTATATTTAAGACTTAAAAATGAATTATATGGCACAACAAAACTATTATCGACTTGAATATTTTTACGTGTAAAATGAGCTTCATTACAATTATTTCGGCGTCTATATATTTGATAATCATCTGTAGATACATCAGTTTCATTNCCGACAACCGAACGAAAAAAAGTTTCTTGTACAACAAAACAAACATTGCCACGATGATCAGCGAGGTCAGAAACCTATGAGACGATCGCTTTGAACTTGCATCGAGCATGAAAACATGCTTTCCGGGCTGGAAATCTGGTTTTTCACAGGTTTTGCTGTATGAACTGTAGCATTCGAATGCAAAGTCGTAGAAACCTGCGGTTTGCGTAGAACTGTAGAGAAGACTCTTGCGCATCGAGTGCACTGATTGAAGCGAAAAATCCATCACGTCTTCCGTCTTTGGCAAGCTACTTTTTCAAAGATTTGCCTGAAACCCCCCCTCAGACCTGTTTGAAAATTTTTCTTTTTATATATGACTACGTGCTCCGGTCTTCTCTTTCTAATAGTGAAAACCGCAGGTCGCTAGCTATTTCTGTTCTCGAGTTATTCAACTCGCAATCGCGCGCATTCTTTTTTGGAACGGATAGTAGTTCCATTGCATAGTCCTTTGTTTATGGACAGGTTTCTCAAAAGCATTACCATACAACCGATTTTTAAATTTAATTTATACGGTGGCAATCCAGATGGATCCAAAGTGTTTAGAAATTCTACCGGAATATTGACTTGCAAATCATGATCGTCTACACCATCATCATTTTTTACAGAGTCAATCGTGTAAAAACTCATTTGTTCAACATTTTTTAAATTTGTCAAAGCGCGTTCATTAATTAATCGAACATCTTCGTTTCTTGGGCAGAGAATTGCGCGTCTTGAAAATTTTTCAACATCAGTACAGGTAAAACTATTACCAAAAATATCTATAACTAAGTCATTAGATATTAGAGAAATCACAACTTCAACTGAAAATTGGGTTTTAGGTGTTGCTGGTAAAGGTATCATCCGATCTCCGATATCTAAAAGCCATTTAGAAAAATGAGGGTCTGAGATAGCTCGCATATTGCGTTTTAATTTGAATGTTTGAAGAAGAGGCCAAGCAGAAGATTTTATTGATTGTTGAAGCAATAATGGTACATCGAGATCCTTTTCTAATAACTGGCAGAACTTGCCGAAAGTCACCCCCTAAAACAGCAACCTTTCCACGGAAAGGTATTTGAACACCCATCACATCTTGAAATATTAAATCACTATTTCTAAAGCTCTACCTAGTGCCATGGGAGCTTAATCCCAAATAAGCAAATCTATCGATTTCAAAAATTTTTTTTTGGCTTGACTGAGTCTAGGAAATTTTACAGTAGAAAGGTCTAATGGTAAACTAAAGGTTGAATGGCATGTAATTTCACCTGGTAATAAAGTAGCAGCTATTCCTGTCCGTGATGCAACGATTAATTTTTTTACTAATGAGATTACCCTTTTGAATTAGGGCACAATACAAAAACGTTTTCCAGCTTCCACCGGGCCCCTCTAAATAAAAACATTTCTGCTAATTCAAAGCGACTATTGATTTTAAAATAGTATCCGTCGCTAAAATTTGATCACTATTAAGATCATTCCATAATAAATTATTACTATTAACAGTACAGCTAACTAAACTATCTTCGCGATCCCTAATATCTTCGAAATTCGGAAACGGTAAAAATTGATTAAAATCGAAGCCATCTTGTTGAATTTGCATTCGTATATCATTAACGCATAATTTTAGAGATTTTTCTACACTGTTTCCTTGTTGAATAAAATATTCAATCATATTTTCTTTGAAATCTTCAAAAATTTACAAAGGATTTGCAGGATTACAATGACAAATAATTGTAACCAATAATGATCGTAAAGACTTAGACATCATATAACTTGATGCTTCGTACATACAATTATGCCACTCAATGGAACCATTAATTCAACCTCTAACTCGCGTTGCTTCTTTGTATGTCGAATAGATTTGTCCGTTGAATTTTTTGAGATTTTCAAAAGATGTAGCGTCCGAACCTTTCACTGAGAGCAAAATCAAACGAAGATGATACAATTCTACATCTCTGGGAGATACAGAAATATTTCTACCGATTGTTTTTTCTCCGTAATGAGAAACCTCTGAACGTTTAACCCTTTTTTTATTTTTAAATACATGATGATTAAGAATATCTTGGTATACATATTGATGAGCACTCGAATCTGAAACATTTAAATCTAAATAGGCAGTTAAAGTTGTGCATGCGACTGACTCTCGTCACAAAGTAGTTTCAGCTTGATTCTCTTCGAAAAAGATGGATTGGCCATCTTTCAAATGAATAGACAACATGACGACATTATGAGATTGACCGTGAATAGGAAAATCTTGAAGATTCCAAGCTGCTTTTTGAGAATTAATATAACGACAATTTAAATATTGTTTGATTTCATCATAATCAACAACTTTTTCTAAATTGTCGTTTGAATTTACTTCGACGCCGATTCGAGCACAATCGTAACCCTTTGTAATATATTTGTTAATGTATTTGATAGCTTTAACAGCTGAACATAGTTCAGCATTAATATGAGCATTATATTTGATACTTAAAAATGAATTATATGATACAACAAAACAATTATCTACTGGAGTATTATTACGTGTAAAATGAACTTCGTTAGAATTATTTCTGCGTTTATATATTGGATAGCCATCTTTAGATACATCAGTTTCATTGCAGAAGGCTTTAGGAAAATTTTTGGAGCAAGATCCTTCAAATATACACATTGATTTAGGGTTTAATCGATCACATAGTCCGTGAATATTTTGCGTTAAAATTACGCTATACAAGTCGGATTGTATTTATCGATCCGGTAACTCAACAGAGATAATATTATCAACGTCGTCTGCAGTTTTAATTTTATCTTCATTGGAGAGTGTAAATAAACAATGAGCATGGGGAAGACCGCGTTTTCGATGCTCTATAACGTATACATATGCCAAAATTTCTCCGAAAAGTTTTCTTTTAACTATGTCATCTAAAAATTCTTTTAATTTTAAACGAAAGACTCGAGTTACTAAATCTGGTCTATCAGATGGATTTTGAAAAGGCTTAAGTTCGGATTTTATTGCTTCCCATTTAGGATTACATGTAAAAGCAATAAATAAATCAGAACGGCCAAATTTCCGAATCATCTCCATATTGTCCTGATATAATTTGGACATAAAACGGAGACCACCTACAAATGTTGAAGGAAGAATAAATATATTACCAACACGGGCAGTATTATCTCGACCGATGTTATTAACATGATCTAATAAACCTTTATACGATTCCACACGTAAAGTCTTTTGATTATTTCTGATATACGTCATTCGATTTGCTTCATAACAGGCATACAGTGGCTACCAAAATTATCCAACAAGCAGGTAAATTTTTTTTGTTTTATGTATATCTTAAAAACTGGATAAACTAGAACAGTCTGGTTTTCGGCATATTATAGTCTGTAGTGTNGTGTAACCCATTATTTATTTTTAAATACATAATGATTAATAATATCTTAGTATAAATATTGATGAGCACTCGAATCTGAAACACTTAAATCGAAATCGGCAGTTAACGTAATGCATGCGACTGCCTCTCGTAGCAAAGCAGTTTCAGTTTGACTCTCTTCGAAAAAGATGGATTGGTCATCTTTCAAATGAATAGACAACATGACGACACTATGAGATTGACCGTGAATAGGAAAATCTTGAAGATGCCATGCTGCTTCTTGAGAACTAATATAATGGCAATTTAAATATTGTTTGATTTCTTCATAATCAACAGCTATTTTTAAATTGTCGTTTGAATTTACTTCGACGCTGATTTGAGCACAGTCGTAACCCTTTGTAATATATTTGTTAATGTATTTGATAGCTTTAACACTTGAACATAGTTCAACATTAATATGAGCATTATATGTAAGACTTAAAAATGAATTATATGGCACAACAAAACGATTATCGACTTGAATATTTTTACGTGTAAAATGAGCTTCATTACAATTATTTCGGCGTCTATATATTTGATAATCATCTGTAGATACATCAGTTTCATTGCAGAAGGCTTTAGGAAGATTTGTGGAGCAAGATCCTTCAACCATACAAATTGACTTAGGGTTTAATCAACCACATGGTCCATGAATATTTTGCGTTTAAATTATGCTATACAACTCGGATTGTACATATTGATCCGGTAATTCAGCAGTGATAATATTATCAATGTCGTCTGCTGCTTTACTTTTATCTTCATTGAAGGGTACAAATAAACAATGAGCATGGAAAAGACCGCGTTTTTGATGCTCTATAACGTATCCGTATGCCAAAATTTCTCCGAAAATTTTTCTTTTAACTATGTCATCTAAAAATTCTTTTAATTTTGAACGAAATACTGGAGTTACTAAACCTGGTCTATCAGATGAATTTTGAAAAGGTTTAAGTTCGGATTTTATTTCTTTCCATTTAGTATTGCATGTAAAAGTAATAAATACCTCAGGACGGCCAAATTTTCGAACCATCGCCATATTGTCCTAATATAATTTGAACATAAAACAGGGACCACCTACAAATGTTGAAGGAAGAATATATATATTACCAACACAGGCGTTATTATCTCGACCGATGCTATTAACATGATCTTATAAACCTTTATACGATTCCACACGTGAAGTCTTTTGATTATTTCTGATATACGTCATTCAATTTGCTTCATAACAGGCATGCGCATAAACTAAATACTGTTGAAATAATTTTCCGACATAAAACAAAGGATTAAAATAATTTCGACGAATTGCAATCTAGTTTGAGTAAAATTCAAGTATCATTACTTTATTTCGTATATTAGTGACATGATCCATATTATGCGATAAATTTATGGTCCACCCAAAATCACCATTTGGGAAAAAAGTAGAAAAGTCATAGGATCGAGTTGCTTAGAGAGTATATTAATCATTTTCAGAGTATTTGAATTACCTGGCTGCACTCCAAAACCCACACCCAGCTGGAATATGACTATCACGGCCAGCTACATATACAATAGCAACATCATCTGAAGTTCGAGGTGCATTATAGATCCTTTGGTCATCATGAAGATTCCGAGTAAAAATCAAAGATATCTTTTTCACCGAAGAATCGATAATTCTCGCATTATATAACTCTTTTTCATAAATTTCCCGAAGTTTACGGTAGTAACTGGCATAAGGAGATACATCATTTTAAACTGCATTTATAGTAATCATATTATCACGAAGACATTGGGCATTCGCGGGGTCTGTCATTCGAATCTCAATAGAAGTGTCCGCATCGCAAACATATAATTCAGCATAAGATGGCTGATGAATAAGTTTTTGAACGGAATTTGGCTGTAAAGTAGTATCGATTTAGATATTTTCTGAAGTACAACGGTATACTTCAATTGGATATTTTAAAACAATATGAACTGTTTTCCGGAATGCCCTCAATCTTAGCGCCCATTGATGTGAAAGCGTTCGCATTATTATACTGTCGAATAAATTCGCGAAAGTTTTTACATTTTGAATCAATTCCTATGAAAAGGTTTTTTAACGCAATAGGAAAATTTTCAGTTCCATTCTGAACAGAAAGTTGAGATAGTTTGCCATTGTGACAGTACATGCTTTTCCATTCATCTTTAAAATAAACCGCTTCACAATACTGACATTCAATATTTAAAGGGCCAAGATTATGGATCTTAGAATAAACAAAATTTGGAGGCCCGCAAATAGCCGATTTAAAATGACTTTCTAAAGTATTTTGACGCCCGTTATTGACTCGATCATTAATAACTTGTCGATTTTCGGCATAATTTCTGCGTCTTTCATCTAATATTTCATCGCGATTTTCTAAATAATATTCATGATTTTGAGCTGAAATTACTTCTCGATTTTCACTTCTTTGTTCCAAAATTGCTTCACGATTTTCCGCGTAATGCAATCTGTTTTGAGCTCTATTTTTTTACAATTTCTTTCATCATATGTTCTCATATATTCTTTTCGTTTTTGTTATTTATCCGCCATTTTCAAAAACAAAACTTTAAAAAGTGATGGTTTAGAGTTAATCAATTTTATTACGGAAACTGTAATATATGTAATATACTTGCTGTTATTTCAAGTAAGTGTGATTCGTTCTTTTTTTTCTCATATATTAATTCTTGTTTCTTTTTCTCTCAATCTATGCACTGTAATCTATACTTTTTTATAAAAAATAACTTAATTTTTTTTATAAAGGGTGTGGATGTTAGAGTAAGGGACACACTAACATCCTGACCAATACCCACATCCTTTTCCGTCGAGAATTCGAATTCCTTCCTCAAAATTGTATGTTAAATTTTTTTCACGCCCCTAAAAGCTTTTGTAGAAGAATACACCACGAGAGCAAGTATATGATTCCGAGGAATTCATTGTGGATTTGGATTCCCCGACTCCGAAAATCTTTGATTCAACTAACTTTATAAGAAATTGTTTGGAAAATTTGTGTTTGAACGATACGATCAAAATGAAATCATATTTTCCTCATGTCAAACACTTAATCGCTTAATTTTAAGTGAATTAAGTGTTCAGTGAAACCACTTAATAAGTTAACTTAATTAAGTGAAATTAGAATGAAGGGTCCACTCCTAGGGGTATCTACGAGGCGAAATGGATTTTACATCTCTCTCCTATACAGTGGTTTCCCAATAGAAAAAAAAAATTAAATCCAATTTTGATTCCCAAGAGATCTTTGTAAAGCAAAGTATTTCGCTTAATCCTTTTTCCCCTTCATCGCATTATCCTGATACTCAGGTGGAAAAGTTGAACATAGATCGTACCAGATCTTATTGGCAATCGGATGTCCTAAGATTCATCCATTGGGATCTTACGAAAGCTTAAAAATACGTTACTGTACGATTTACTACGTTTCTTGCTATAAGATTGTTACAAAATGTGATGGTTGTGAGTGTGCGTATGCGTGATGTAGTAGGTGTGGACGTGAATGAAGAACATTAATACCCGCATCACACATACACACCCGAAATGTGTACCAAAAGCGTTGGCAAAATATATGTCAAGCTATGCTCGATCAGAGAGGCTCCCACGACACTAACTGGAAGTCATATTAGCAAGAGCAAATTATATTATTCTCAACTACCTCCACTAGTTCTACAACAATATCTACTTTATACAGTGTACTACTATGATTAACAGCTCACTAGATAATCATAGTTATGATATTAAAGCAACTCGTTTTCTAGATAGGGCTCGAAATACCCCCTCATCGAAGGACTTTAGTCTACTTTCAGATGTTCTTATCGATTGGCATGCTGCTTCTTCACCAAATGATCTGCTGTTGAATTGGAAACGTCACAGAAAATTGCACTCACGTCAACCATATTTGTCTCTACGTATACTCTGCTTACACGTTCGTTGTCTCGATCTAAGATCGGATGAGGTTTGTCTGCTGATGAAAAAGCATCGTTTCGATATTATAATGCTAGGTGAGGTCGGACATGTTGACTTCTCTCTAATAGATGCCGGATTTTCTAACTACCGTTTCTTATATCAAGCTGGTGAGAACACACACGATGGTGTGCTCGTAATGATACACAATGACATTCCAATTACGAGAATTGCTAGCTCATTGCTGAATATCTGCGTAATTGATTTCCTGTTAGAACAAACAATTGAACTAGTGGCATTATATGCACCGTCGAGTAAAACCTAGGAATGACTAAACTTGTCATCTTTCGCTACCAATCATTGCATGATTATGGGGGATTTTAATATTGACATTGAAAAAGATGATAAAAAAGCAGACCGACTACTCAAATGGATGGGTTCATGCTCTCTAGAGGGTCATTTGTTACGGATACTAATACATCTATTCGTTCGGACCGTGCAATCGATTATGCCGTAGCAGTAGGCGTGGATCTAACAATTCAAGCATATGAAGATGGAACTTGTAGTGATCATAAGCCCCTACTAGGTGTGCTAGCATTCGGCAGCTTTGGGACGCACGAATGATCTCGAACAGTATGACCGATCTTCTTGCTGGTGTTGTCGTTTACATCAGGCTTCTGGGAAACGGAATGCAATGAAGGGATCTAATGATGTTACGCATGAACGATTTATAGTTTTCCTTACACTACTTGCTGCTAGACGTAAAAAATGCTTTACTCTCAAACGTGCTCGATCTATTTTTCCGCCAGAACTCATGAAACTCTTAGCTCAAGGTCGTTCACTCTCTTTCAAGGCGAAGTGAAAGGGAGACATGTTGCTTCAACAGGAAGCTCTTTGACTACGGAATGTCACTCGTATCGAACTAAAACGTTTTCAACAGTCTCAGCTTACCCAACGACTAGAAGAACACTTATCTAGTGAAGGTTTTACATTATTTTGGAGTCAATCAAAAAGACATTTTCGGACCGTCTCTTCATCATTAAGAGGTTTTTCGCTACCGAATGGAGAAATAATAAAGGATTCTCAAGTAATGCTGAATATGGCTGCGAACTATTATGAAAAGCTATTCGAAGCACCAGTCATTGTACGTTCGCACCCGTATGTTGATGCGCCCTCAGTTCAATGAGAAAATGTGTCGGAATCGATACCCGTTGGTGATTTATCCGGAAATTTAAAATGTGCTACTTACGAGAAAAAAGAACAATCGCTAGATATTCATGGGCTCTCACTCTATATGCTTGGTAAAATTCCTGGAAATTATTGGCATCTGTTTGTTCAACTATATAATTATTCCTTTGCTAAATGCTACATACTAAAGAAATTTAAAGAAGTAAGAATGGTATTACTGGCTAAGAAAAATGTTATATGTGTACCTGATCAAACAAGGCCTAGCGAGTGATCCAAAAGTCTTGGTCGTTGTTAGAAAAATTGCCCGTTCCCCCTTATTACAAATTCAAAAAAGCTCAAAATTGGAGCGATAGTACCTTACATCTAGATGAATGTCCACCTAAATTTTCAGATCTCTAGTGTTTATTATAAGGGAGATGTATATAATTATATGATACAATAGACTTTTTTGCTATGTTCCAAAAAAAATCAATAAATATTATCGAAAATAAATGACTAGAATAATTATTTTCGCTATTGATACAAGAAAAAACAACAGAATATTTTTAATTTTCAGAAATCATTACAGTTTGTTTTGTTGATTGTATAACCTTCTTTATTGATTGAACATTGTAATCTTCTTGGTATTAAATTAATCAATTTTGAGCACATTTGTGGAGTGATTGTTCTGCAAATATTGACAATTTTGCTTTTCAACATCGGTAAATCTTCAGTTTCTTCTAGTGACAATTTCTCTTTTATATAAGCTCATACACTTTCTATCGGCCAAATATCCGTCATTTTATCAGCTTGTTCTTCAGGTTTAATACGATCATCGAAAATTTCGTCTATTCTTTCTAATGCATAATGTGACCTGTGTTTCAAGTCCCCGTCATCCAGCCATATGACACTGACATCATCATATAATTGATTGATATGAAGTTTTAACTGTTGTTCCACTAAGTCAACATATAAAAATCGATCCATTGTAATTTTTTTCCTCCCAATCTTTTGGCATTCTGAAGTTAACCAGTCGTCATTGAAAATTGGTGAGTTAGTTTAAATCAAACCACGAGATGAGATTGTACCATATAATAAAACACTAGGACTCTGTTTTTCTTTTCCAACAGCTTGTAAGCCAAGTGGAATTGTTCTTTTACTTTTAGACCAAATAACGATATTTTTACTATTATGTTTATGTACTAAACTGATACGAGCACTAAAGCCTGCGTTTAATAATCGCTTTCATTTTGAATTTGATCTTGCTGTTGGTGTTTCTAAACGTTTTAATAGTTTTCTTGCACTATTTACTGTTTTACGTCGTTGTGTCGAAGTAATTTTTTGTGAACGTGTCAATTTTCAAGGTCTCAATCCAATATCATCTTTCAGTACTCTTTAAACACTGTCATATGAAGAATTTAATTTTTCTTTTTCTAAAAGTTCATTTGTTGCCCGAATAGATCTTTTTCGTTTGTTCTCCATATTATTATGCACTAATGATATAAATTCTGGTGTTCCTGTTGTTCTTGGTCTTCCTGATCTGCTTCTTGCTTCGACTGTGCCCCTTTTGATCGTGTACTTTATATAACGAAAAACACTATCTTTTTTGAGATGGTGGACAGTCACTAGGGATTAATTCATCAACAATTTCACTTGGCAGCCATTTTTCGTGCAAATCATGTAAAGTTAAAATTTGTTGCCTGAGGTTTTTGTATTTTTCGGACATTGATATTGAATAAAAGTAATGGAATTAAATATAAATTTTAAAAATTAAATGTCGAAAACCAATAAAAAAAGAAAGTTGTTGAAAATGATTTGTCGACATTGAATGATCAACACTGGTCCTATGTTATTGTATGCCCAATCAAAGTTAAAGATATTTAAATAAATTTACTATAGACATCTAATTAATCCTAAGCTATAATTCGATTCGTTATAATTCCATATTTCTCCATTTTGACAAGTTTATTTCCGGTCTTTTTTATGCAATCCCTCGCTGTTTTTATTTTAGGACATAGCAAAAAAATCTTTTGTATCATATAATTGTATACATCTTCCTTATATTAAGCACTAGAGATGTGAAAATTTAGGTGGACATTCATCTAGATGTAAGGTACTATCACTCCGATTGTGAGCATTTTGAATTTGCAATACGGGAGAACGAGCAATTTTTCTAACAAAGACGAAGACTTTTGGATCATCCTCTATCTCATTACTCGGCTCGTTTTTGAAACTACAAGAAAGACTATTCCTCAATCGTTTTCTAAAAGTCTTAACAGACCGAGGTATTCTCCCTGATTATCAATCGGGCTTTCGTGCACAGCATACACTCCGAACGCGTGTATTGCTACTTATTGAGCAAATTTCGTCTAACATGTCGAATAGTTCGCCCATCGTGACGGTCTTCGTAGGCTTAAAATCTGCGTTGGATCAATTTTGGTTTGAAGGATATCTTGAGAAGCTTAAGAGAATGCGAATTCTGCAAGACTACGTCAATTGGATTCAAGCGTGGCTAAATGATCATCAAGCAACCATAGAGATACACAGTAAAAGATCAAGATGGATTACAATTAATAGAGGTGGCCCTCAAGGTTCCAGTTGAACATCTACATTATTCATCACGTATCACAGCGATATGACAGACTTTAACCCTGGAGCAATGTCTTTTTTCTTCGCAGACGATCTCGCAGCCGTACTGGCGGGACAAATTGGAATTAGATTTATGGAGCAATGTGTAGATCTTGAACGTCGATTAAAAACGTTCTTTGAGCAAGTGGAGTTCTATTCGATACTAGCAGTACAAACAATCAATTACTGGAAAACACAAGTTATGTTTTCGGCGCGTGCCGTTCTTTATCCAAAGATGATGCCACATGTTCGTGGTGGAGATCACTCGGTCAAGTGGATTCTTTCACTCAAATACTTGGACTATTGCCTAACGACGAAACTAGGTGTGGGAAATCTTATCGGCAAGACTCATTTAAAAGATCGGCAACGGCGAACAGCATTGGTGAATTCGTTCATAATCAATGGTACATCCTCTACATGGCTACGGCGAGTTCTCTTTTCCACCTTGTATTAGCACACTTCACGTGGTTATTTGAAATTCACCCTTTGTTTACTGAATCTCAGCGCATAGATCTTAATAATATATATTGCACGTTGCTAAAACGAGTATATTGCTGCCAATACTGAGATGACTTCGTCTTCTCGTTTATTTATAATGAAAAATTATTGGATGATCCCTGCTATGCCTATTGAAAAAATATGCAAAGGCGCCACCGAAGTCTGAAGATGGATTTCTGTTATTGGAACAATCAGAATTGAACTCGCACAGATCAGAATGGCAAGGGGGAGAAAAGCGAATTCGCTGTCTACATAGATCAAAAAGATTTGTGCCACGCATAGATATACTAGGGCAAGCACTAAGATTTGTAGTTTTATGTAGTAGATTCAAGTAGTGACTGTGGATAGCTCACGTTGACAAAAGAAGAAAGAGAAGAGAAGAATAGCAGAGGGAGAAAACTAGGGAAGGTTTCTTCTTTTTTTTCTTTTCTTTCTTCGGTTTTTATTATTATTATTATTTTCCTGTTTACTTTATTCCATTTTTTTACTCTTTCTTATTTCATTTTTATTTATTACCAGTACAAATAGTTATCAAGCTCTATTGTCCGTTTAGGACCGACTTGGTCATAGGGCTAATAATTGCTTAATAAAAAAAAAAGTTGAGTGAAAACTTACTAAACCATACAAATCTAACCAAAAGATAATGGAAAATTTTACCTGATATCGATAATACGTTTCAGTAATTGCATTTAATCTTATTCAAAGGTTTCGAACTAAACAGATTATTGTAAATTCATCGAGATTGTCCAAAATACGATAGCCAATCTCAACAGGTAATGTAAGAAGATTTGCAGGAGTTTTATCACATAAATTCTGCTTGCTTTCGAATAGTATGCCTCTTGAGAATGAATATTTTGTTGAAATCTACTTTTCTTTCGGTCGTTATGTTTGTTAACGATCTTTTTTCAAACTACAACATGAATGTGCAATAATTTACTTCCATAGAGAACTGAAAAAAGCAAACGTATTTGTTAAAGTAACTAAACGTGTACCTTTTTTTTTCATTCATATATCATTATAGATTCTTTGGCGTGTCCTTCATGAATATATACGATGCCTCATACTCGTGTTCTTTCTCCTTGTTTCATTTTGCCCTTCGAGATAAGCGTGCGTAAAAACAGAGACAAAAAAAAGTATATCTTCTCGTGCAGAACAGAACACAAACGAAACAGAAGAAAATGCATTGGTTAAAATATCAACATTAGAGTCCCGCGGGACAGTCCCAATCTCCGAAAAAACCCGTTTGTGGGTGTGAGTGTCGTCTACACCCGCATCCGGATTTTACGTCCGGCATCCGTATTGGCTAGAAAGCCGACCAATCCGAAATGAGCCTTTTATTTTAGCTTTTTGGACATTCTGATGAAACTTCGCTAGAGACTTCCGAGGATGAAGATTTCGAATCTGAAGTCGGGTTATACATGTGAGTTTATGGTAGGCTAGAGAGCTGAGCAATCAGATAGAAGGTTTCTTTTCATTGCGCTTGGGTTTTCATATGAAGTGATTTCCTTGACTGAAGATAGAACGATATCATTAAAATGAGTTTCATGTTTATGATACAGTCAAAGATCTTCAACAAAAGATTGAAATGAAAATTGAAGTTGATGACTGCTTTCTGCTAGATGTTCAGTCAATCACGTGTTTTAACTATGTGGCTCTTGTCGAAGCAGTTTTTTGTTATAACAAAGAACAGCGTTAATCAGATTTGTTTGTTATTGGTTTAGAAGCTGTAATTTTTTAACTGTATTGTCAGCTAATATAGTATATGTTGACTTTAAATTGTGTATAAGCGTATGAGAAAGAAGAAAGTGATAGAGACTAGTGCGGCATTTTCCAATTTTATAAAAAAAAGTTAGGAATTAAGGAACCTTTTTGTAGTTACCACGGAGCGTTTTTGGCTGTTCATGAATAAAATGCAAAGGATAGGAGTGAATATGCTACCGAAATTGGTCGTATTCGAAAATTATAAGAAAACCATACTAATATGTACACGTTCGCTCTATTATTCGAACAGACACAGAGGCCATGGGAATTTTAAATGCTTGGGCAGTAACTTTTAATAAAATCACAACGGTATTTCTCTATGAAATATATAGGATTTGACAGGATAAATAACTTCGATATGCAGCATTTCAAAAGACACCGTCACCATCGGTTGTACATAAATAGATCTTATGATGCCTTCAAAAATTGCAAAGACGCCAAGATTTGGAATGCATCGACAATACCTTTCAAATTTCCAAGAG
Source organism: Rotaria sp. Silwood2 (assembly GCA_905329745.1). Classification (NCBI taxonomy): domain Eukaryota; kingdom Metazoa; phylum Rotifera; class Eurotatoria; order Philodinida; family Philodinidae; genus Rotaria; species Rotaria sp. Silwood2. The sequence continues at coordinate 20,954 of CAJNSZ010000941.1, read as the reverse complement.
ATCGAAATGATTCATACCTTGAAATCCTAAATATATTTGATATAGAAATACCATTGGGATTTTATTAAAAAGTTTTACCGTAGCATTTCAAATCTCTGTATCTTTGCAGCTTTTAAAGGCATAATAAAATCTATTTATGCACAAAGAATGGCACCAGTGTTTTTGAAATGACGGAGAAAAGGGAAACAGATTAACTGAATTTTCTTATAATTTTCAAATAAGACCAACTTTGTTAGTCTATCCACCCCCATTCTTTCATATGGTTATGCGTATGATCTGAGGGAATGTATGCATAGATAGGAGAGGGCCTTAAACTTGAATGCGACAATAAATTGTAGTGCACTATTATTATTATGAAAAAACCATATTTTTAACCTTGTATATGTTTTTAGGAGTTCTAACTCATGGAATTTCTAGCCGTTATAACTCGAAGTAAGTAGTATAAAAAGCTACATGTAAATGAGACATATCTTTTATGTTAAATGGACAATAAACAACATTGCTTAAGTGCACTGAAGTAAATGGAGCGACTAGCTGTGAATGGCGCCCCGAAGGGTCACCGACGAATGACTAGTAGCTCATATTACCAGCACACTGCAGATTCACATTCCTCCTTTTGCAAACTTGGTGATTAGACGTCTTTTTTGTCCATTTTTATTTCAAATTTTGTTGCCTCGAGTTTCGAAAAACTGAAGCAACAGTTTTTTGGCCTTGTTGCCCCAACCTTTTTCTAATCAAGAGAGCGTCAGCATGAACTCTTCTAAACAAAAAAGATATCGTGAGTTTAACAAGAACCGTAAAGGAATCAATGATGCATTGCATCAAAGACAAGAAGATATCAATCGAAATTCGACAGTTACGCAGAATCAACATCCAAATCTCAGTGAAGAAATTTCAAGACAGACATTGAACGATGTCCAACATCCAGTTATTATAGAAATCAATGGAAAATTATGTATGCCATTTCAACAAGAACATCTAAATTCTAATAAAGTTTACAAGCAGCGTCAAGATGAAGATCCTTCAATATCACCAATGAATCATTAAGCCTTTAATACAAACATGAACAAATCAGATAAAATTACAAATTCTGGTTACGAAACCACATCAACAACAACAACACGTATAAACTGCTGTCATCTGGAAGAAAGATCATAATCAACTCCAAAACGCAACATTGAACATTTAAATAAATCAAGTGAACAAAGGAAAAAAGTCAGACATGAAGAAATAATTCATTAACAACAATCAAAAAGTAATTTTCCAAATGTTAGTATACTATATCAAATAAACAAAATTCTAAGACAAAAAATTCAAATAATCAAAATGCAGCAGCAGCAATACCAACATCAATAGAAGGGTGTGGATATAGTCTTTAGTCACGCCCACGCCCACGCTCCACCCACACCCTGATACCCATGAAAACAACGAATTAGAAAGTTCGGACGATAGTGATACGGATCAAACGGGGAGTTTATCGACAATACAAACAGCTTCAAGTAGTCGTTCTCAACCACAAGATTTTGGCAACCAAAACATTGAAGTTGTCCGATTGAGTACTACATATATGGCTGCAATTCATGCTGGTTTTTGTGGCAATCGAATCGCTCAATGTAACCGGTTGTGTATCGAACTTCGTTATCCAATGATAGCACAAATGGATGGTGAACCATTCTATCTTCCGACGCCGCTACGTGTCAATATTAGTCATGCTGGTCAAGTACTTGTGTTAAAAAATGAGAAGAAATAAATGACTGTGCATATGTGCATTTTGATTTACTTTTGTTGTATTAATCATTTTTCTTTAATTTGATCTATACTTTTTCTTCTACCATTTTATGAATCACATATTAACAACTTCTTGAGTTCTAAACGAAGCCCATTATTGATTTACAATTATGTAAACTATTCATTTTTTCTTAAAATGGAGTGTTTGTCAAACAGAAATCGTACTGTCCGAATTGGAACGATCTGAACTATACAGAAAACTATCTCCATCGGCAGCTAATGATTTCAAAAAAGTATACGTACATCTGAAGAGAGAATGCACCTCAAAATCCGCGCCCAGCCGTTTATCAAACTCAAACGTTACGATTCTGAGCAAAGGTAATAGTAGCTTATGTCTTATCGTTGCATCAATAAATAGAAGTGAGTAGAATAGATTTGTTAGCATATGTGTCCTTGATAGGAACTTGCATCACCTTTCACTTCACTGTGGAGTATCGACGATTAATCGAATGGACTGTTTTTTTTTGTAGCCAATAAAACTTTGTCATATGACAAATTTAACAAATATTTTTGTTGAAGTTTTTGTTTGATAAGTCTTTAAAAATGGATCATTCTCGACAAATGTATCTATTCTCATCGTAAGAAAAAATATTTATAGCTGTTTTCCAAATTCTTATGCACTACTAACAACGGGTGTGAATGTAGGTGTAAGTGCACGACGAACACCGACATCATCAACCCACTCAAATAAAGCTCCTTAAATAAATAAAAATATGTTTCTAAATTTATTATTTCATTTACACTCATTACGTTGAAGAAAATATGAATTTCTTACGTTCAAATGACAATAGAGCAAATGTAAATTTGTTATAGATAAAACGTGTCTAAAACAAAATGATATAAAATTGTCTTGTTGATAAATCACTTCAATTTTTTGGAATGTATTCAATAAATGGCACTTCTATTTGTAAGTGTCCATCTTGTGTTAAATGAGATTGCAAATGATCAGTTTGTGTGCCCGGTGGAAGAATAACCGATCTGTAAAAATAAGTTTTTTCTAAATATTGATTATCCTTTGATATGTGTTCACCTTGTACAATGAGATCATTATTTTTGACTGACACTTTAATGTGTTCAGGGCGATAATTTTTCATAGGTAGAGACATTTGCAATTTTCTTTTATGTTCTCCTCCATCAACAACTTTTGGTGCAAAAGCTGATGTATGGAAATGATGATAATTGAATGATTGATCACGATATTGACCATATGGAAGTAAATGATGACTATGACTTGCTTTTGATGATGACTGAAGATAACGTTGTTCATGTTCACGATTACATAGTGGTATATCTACAATCAGCAGATTGTTGGGTGTTACATAAGATACCAAGTGATCTGCATCTAAATATTTAAATTAAAAATATAAATTAGATATTTCGGGCAATTTTACAATATCTCACCAGCATGTTCATAAACAGTTTCAGGTAAATCATATATTTTTTGTTCTTTGGTATTCTCACTATTACTATGATGATGCTTCTTTTTCGCTTCTATAATTAAAAGACGACCTTCAATTGTGGTTTTTATAGTCTCTGGATCAAAACATGAGATGTCCAGTTTTACACGAAATTTCTCTCCATATGTTGGTGATAGTAATGCTGGTGCAATCTTATCTTCGTGTTCTTTTTTCCGTTTTGGTTGATTAATCCAACGGAATGAAGTTGGCGTACTTAAATTATTATCTGTCCATGGATCAAACAATTCAAAATCATTTCCGAAAGTATCAGAGGTAAATTTCTTATCATTTGAACCACGACGGTAGCGATGCACTGGTAATGATGACATTGTCATTTAAAAAATCTAGAATATGAATAGATCCTAGTTTGATTTAAAACTCTTTGATTATTTGAGCTTGGAATTCATAATCTCCTAGACACGATAAAAATCTTTCTAAGACAGAATCCCTCAACTAGAAGACCAAAGAATAGGAACATTTCACCTCGCTTCGATTTGCTAAAACCTGTTTATTTTGAAACCAAAAGAATTGATTATATGAAATAAAAAACGAAAACGACACTCCGTTAACGGAGATAGATTTTGAAGGGGAATGAGTTTCGATGTCAAAATGTTCATTTTTTTAATTCATGATCTTTTCCAATTGAGTTTGAGGGAAGAATGGCAAAATATAATATTGCCGATCAGGTATTTTTATTTGTTTAAACAAATCTTATTTACTTCATCAGTAAGGTTGAGTTTAGTGGAGAAAGAAGAGACAGTTAGAATGAGGAAAATGAATGCACTAAGAATAATGGTCGTTGTCAAAGAATGTTGATTTTCGTTGTTACATACACTTTTTAACATCTTCTACTATTGCGATGTTCGAAGTCTCTAGACACTTTCAATAGCTGTGTGTGTTTCAAGCAATCAGTCATGTAAATAAACTGAACAGAGAAAAAAAATTGCTTTTTCCTCTTGCCAGTTCTCGGCTGCTGTCTGATTAAGAATGGTAGAAAAGAAAAAAAATCTTCTCAATTCTATTTCAAAGAGAAGCACGTGTCTGTGCGTGTGTCCTTGCTATTTTTACATAAACTACGACTATCGCTTACTAATAGACGATAATGTCTCATACGTTATGGGTATGAGTGTGGGAATGATTGTAAATGAAAACAAGACTCACACCAACACTTCACACTCATTACAATATGATCTAGCTGTGCATGCTGATTCAAAATCTAGTCTTTTATATTTATAAATTCCCATGATGATGAACGAAGCAAATCAACGGTTCAAATTCTTAATACCCAAGGTTTTAATAGAACCTGAACAAGTATACGCACTTGATATGTGTCTAAAATGTACATTAATTATATCATATAATAATGAAGGCATTACAAAAAAGCAAACAAAAGTTTTCGTAGAAAATCCAGTAACACCTTGAGATTGTGACATATAAAAAAATGTTTAAGAATGAAAATAATATCAATGATTTATTTTTTAATTGAAAATATCAATTTCATTGAATTATCTTGATAGTCAAAATGAAAAAATTAATTGATCATCGCCTTGAATCTATCTATGATGAAGGTGAAAAAAAAAACTTTTCGTCTCGTAGATAAAAGTAGTCTCCGATTCGCTCAAACAAATGCTCCAGGTCGAATGGTGAAATCAGATTTATCATATTTCTCAGTATAACCTTATAAATTCAAAACTACTGGTTTTTCACTATGATTCATGGCGAACCTTGAAATAAATTACAGCGTCAATTCATGTAAGGCGGGTGTGACTGTGGATCTTTTTTTCACCCACACCCTAATGAATCCTGATGATTATGGCTTTACATTTGATATAACGAATTTAATGACAAAATTTCATATTTCAAACATAAAATGAATCAAGATACGATCCAATTATTTTACTAAGCCGAACAATTATTCCTACGTAAATTTGAATTTTAGGGGATCAAAGGACTAGACATCTAGCTATTTTACATATATTTACGTCTGATAATTTTGGTTCGACAGCAACATTTCAGAAGAAACATACACAAAAATAATTCACACATTCTTACAATATAATGAAAAGCGATTGAAGCATACTCAGTTGTACATACATAAAGCTCATGAAATATACGTATGCCATAGTCAAATAAACTAATACTGAAATTTGTAAAATGAATATAATTCAATGATGACGACGAAGGCAAGCGAGTGAGCTGTGAATACGTCTGGGAATGATCTTTTTCAGAAAAGCAACAAAAGCTTGTTGATAATCTTTCGATGGCAGAACGAATGCAAATAGTATTGATATTGAGGGTAAAAATCCAGCTAAGTAACCCGTTAGCGCGAAAAATGGATTTTTATCAAGCTTTGTACAGACCAATGTAAAAGTCAATATAAGATGAGGTACTGGCAAAATGCTAATTTATTAAAATTGGGCAACTCAACATGAACTTATTTGATTTTAATAAAGAGAAAAGATTTTCTAATGTTTAGTGATGAAAAATAATGGCGATAATTTTATTTTGTTTNTTAAATTAAATAATTGAGACTTGGAGTTAAAGACTTAATTTTTTTTCAAAATGTAGCCCGGTCTCTGCTGAGTACAGCAATATAATTAGAAGTGCTTCATCATTTCTTGGTTTTGTTAAAAACAGTGTTTTATTCGACCAGTGTGTCAAAAAACCATGGTTTTCTAGAAAACCTACTTCTGAGCATTTTCATGAAAAGTGTCCGCTAGGTAAAAGAAAGAGCATGGTCTGAAACCCTTAAGTACCAGATCACGTAAAAATTGGTTTTGCCATTGTCAAGTTAGATTCTTGATGTTAGACGCCTTGGCACATCGAGATCCTTTTCTAATAACTAGCAGAACTTGCCGAAAGTTACCCCCTAAAACAACAATCTTTCCACCGAAAGGTATTTAAACGCCCATCACATCTTGAAATATTAAATCAACTATTTCTAAAGCTGTGTCTGGTGCCATGCGAGCTTCATCCCAAATAAGCAAATCTATCGATTTTAAAAACCCTCTTTTGGCTTGAGTAAGTCTAGGAAATTTTACAGTAGAAAGGTCTAAGGGTAAACTAAAGACTGAATGGCATGTAATTATACCTGATAATAAAGTAGCAACTATTCCTGTCCATGCAACGATTAATTTTTTTACCAATGAGATTAACTTTCTGAATTAGGGTACGATACAAAAACGTTTTTCCGCTTTCACCGGGCCCGTCTAAATAAAAACATTTCTGCGAGTTCAAACCGACTATCGATTTTAAAATAGTATCCGCAGCTAAAAGTTGATCAGTATTAAGATCATTCCATGATAAATGATTACTATTAACAATACAATTAATTAAATTATCTTCGTGATCTAAAATATCTTCGAAATTAGGTAACGGTAAAAATTGATTAAAATCGAAACCATCCTGTTGAATTTGCGTTCGTATATTATTAACGCATAATTTTAGAACTTTTTCTACACTGTTTCCTTGTTGAATAAAATCTTCAATCATATTTTCTTTGAAATCTTCGAAAAGTTGCAAAGGATTTGCAGGATTACAATGACAAATAATTGTAACTAATAATATTCGTAAAGATGTATGCATCATATAACTTGATGCTTCGTACACACAATTATGCCATTCGTTGGAGTCATTAATTAAACCTCTAACTCGCGCTGCTGTTTTGTATGTCGAATAGGTTTCTCCATTGAATTTTTTAAAGATTTTGAAAAGATGTAGCGTGCGGATCTTTTACTGAGAGCAAAATCAAACGAAGATGATACAATTTTACATCTCTGGGAAATACAGAAATAATTCTACTGATTGTTTTTTCTCCGTGATGAGAAATCTCTGAGCGTTTAACCCATTTTTTATTTTTAAATACATAATGATTAGGAATATCTTGGTATAAATATTGATGAGCACTTGAATCTGAAACATTTAATTCGAAATAGGCAGTTAAAGTCGTGCATGCGGCTGACTCTCGTCGCAAAGCAGTCTCAGCTTCATTTTCTTCGAAAAAGATGGGTTGGCCATCTTTCAAATGAATAGACAGCATGACGACATTATGAGATTGGCCGTGAATAGGAAAATCTTGAAGATGGTACGCTGCTTCTTGAGAACTAATTTAACGACAATTTAAATATTGTTTGATTTCGTCATAATCAAAAACTTTTTCTACGTTGTCGTTTGAATTTACTTGAAGGCCGATTTGAGCACAGTCGTAACCCTTTGTAATATAGTTTTTAATGTATTTGGTAGCTTTAACGGTTGAACAGAGTTCAACATTAATATGAGCATTATATTTAAGACTTAAAAATGAATTATATGGTACAACAAAACGATTATCTACTTGAATATTATTACGTGTAAAATGAGCTTGATTAGAATTATTTTGGCATCTATATATTGGATAACCATCTGTAGATACATCAGTTTCCTTGCAGAAGGCTTTAGGAAAAGTTTTGGAGCAAGATCCTTCAACCATACAAATTGATTTAGGGTTTAATCGATCACATGGTCCATGAATATTTTGCGTTAAAATTACGCTATACAACTCGGATTGTACATATCGATCCGGTAATTCAGCAGAGATAATACTATCAACGTCGTCTGCTGTTTTAATTTTATCTTCATTGAAGAGTGTAAATAAATAATGAGCATGGGGAAGACCGCGTTTTTTATGCTCTATAACGTATACGTATGCCAAAATTTCTTCGAAAATTTTTCTTTTAGCTATGTCATCTAAAAATTCTTTTAACTTTAAACGAAATACTCGAGTTACTAAATCTGATCTATCAGATGAATTTTGAAAAGGTTCAAGTTCAGATTTTATTTCTTCTCATTTAGGATTACATGTAAAAGTAATAAATAAATCATGACGGCTAAATTTCCGAACCATCGCCATATTATCCTGATATAATTTGGACATAAAACAGGGACCACCTACAAATGTTAAAGGAAGAATAAATATACTACCAACACGGGCTTTATGATCTAGATCGATGCTATTAACATGATCTAATAAATCTTTATACAATTCCACACGTAAAGTCTATTGATTATTTCTGATATACGTCATTCGATTTGCTTCATAACGGGCATACGCACAAACTAAATACTGTTGAAACAATTTTTCGCCATAAAACAAAGAATTAAAATGATTTCGACGAATTGCAATTTTGTTTGAGTAAAATTCAAATATCGTTATTTTATTTCGTGCTTTAATGGCATGATCCATGTTATGCGACAAATCTGTGGTCCACCCAAAACTATCATTTGGGAAAAAAGTGGAAAAATTATAGGATCGAGATGCTTAGAGAGCATATTAATCCTTTTGAGAGTATTTGAATTACTTGGCTGAACTGCAAAATCAAGTTCAGCCGGCATATTACCATAACGGTCAGCTACATATACAATAGCAGCAGCATCTGAAGTTCGAAGTGCATCATAGACCCTTTGATCATCATGAAGATTCCTAGTGAAAATCAAAGATATCTTGTTCATAAATGTCCCGAAGTTTACGGTAGCAACTGCCATAAGGAGATACATCATTTAAAACTGCATTTATGGTAATCATATTATCCCAAAGGTATTGGGAATTCGTGGAATCTGTCACTCGAAATTTCAATAGAAGTGTCCGCATCGTAAACATATAATTCAGCATAAGGTGGCTGATGAATAAGCTTTTGAACGAAATTTGGCTGTAAAGTAGTATCGATTTGGATATTTTCTGAAGTACGATGGTATACTTCACCGGATATTTTAGAACAATATGGACCATTTCCCGGAATGTTCTCAATCTTAGCGCCCATCGATGCAAAAGCGTTCGCATTATTATATTGTCGAATAAATTCGTGGAAGTTTTTACCTTTTGCACTATTTCCTGTGAAACGGTTTTTTAATGCAATACGAAAACTTTCAGGTTCATTCTGATCAGAGAGATGAGATAGTTTGCCATCGTGACAGCACGTGCTTTTCAATTCATCTTTAAAATGAACCGCTGCACAATACTGACATTCAATATTCAACGGACCAAGATTATGGGTCTTAGGATAAACAAAAGTTGGAGATCCAAAAATAGTCGACTTAAAATCTCTTTCTAAAATACTTTAACGTCGGTTATTGACTCGATCATTAATAACTTGTCGATTTTCGGCATAATTTCTGCGTCTTTCATCTAATATTTCATCCAGGTTTTCTAAATAGTTTTCGCGTCTTTATTCCAAAATTGCTTCACGATTTTCTGCGTAATGTAATCTGTTTTGAGCTCTAATTTTTTTACAATTTATTCCACGATATGTTTTCATATATTCTTTTCGTTTTTGTTGTTTATCTGCCAATTTTAAAAACAAACCTTTAAAAAGTGACGGTTTCGAGTTAATTAATTTTATTACAGAAGCTACAATATATGTAATATACTTGCTGTTGTTTTCAATTAAGTGTAATTTGTTCTTTTTTTTCTTTTCTTGTATTAATTCTATTTTCTTTTTCTCTCAATCTATGTATTGTAATCTATATTTTGTTATAAATAAATAATTTTATTTGTTATAGATATATAAATTTTTATTTTTTTGTAAATATATAAATTTTTATTTTTTGTAAATAAGTTTTTATTTTTTTTTGTAAATAAATTTTTATTCTTTTCGAAAATTATTTTTTTTTGTTTTTGTAAATATAAAAATTTTTTTTTTTATAAATATTTAAATAATTAATCAGTGATTAATTATTAAATCACTCGCTTACCTAATCACTTTTTAATCAGTTAATAATAAAAGAGTTCTTACAATATTCAGCTTTGCTACGATTATTTATTATTTTTACTCTCAGAAAATTTAATAATCCAAAACACAGTTTGGTAAACGTGCTGTTGCGCGCGTTGAAAAATAAAATAAAATATGACTGATATATATATATAGAGAGAGAGAAAGGAATATAGACAGATATACATAATGAATGGACATATATCACGTACATATATATATGTATGGCTGAAGAGCGCGCCCATTGTACCGTGCAGTTTGAAAAAGAAAAATAATCATAAGACGAGTTCTACTCAACCGATTTTAATATTTTTTTTTGATTTATTGGCATAAAGATGGCCATTCACTTCTGAAAAAAATCAAGGTTCCAGCTGCTTTAGTTTCCGTGAAATCATAGTAACAATGTTAAATACCCAGCTTTTTAGCGCCATCCGGCGAAGAAAAATCAACTTTGTAAAAATTACATTGCTTTTTTTTCAATTGGTTTTCAGCTAGACTTGTAGAACTCGTCGTGGGTCTTCAGAATATGTTATTAATTTTAGTTCTAGACAACGTTTTATGAATGGAAAACTATCAATAATAGACATTAAGACACTTCATTTTTATGTAGAGCGAGATTGAAATCATTGGCTTTCCATTCCAAGAAATTTGATTGGAACAAATTTAATCGAATATAAAAGAGAGAGGAGGGGAAAATAATTTGACAGTTAAACGACGTTTGTTTCATAAACTTCATTAATACAAAACTTTGAAAAAAGTATAAAAAAGCAATGTTCACACTAAATGTAGAGCGAGATTTTAAATTTTGTTATTGCTACAAGTCAATGAAAACTAAACCGTTTGCGACAAAAATTTAATCATTTTTTCATCTCATAGAGTACAATAATATCTCGAAAAATCAAGCAAAAATCTTCCTCCTTTCAAAAGAAAATTCGGTTTTAATAAGAAAGTGTAGAGCGAGATTTTTTGAAGTAATTATGTACTAAGATTGATCGACAAATGTAAATAAAGTATACAAATCGTCTATGTGCCGAGAGCTGTTTCACAATATTATCATTGTTGTACTTCTATCACGTATGAAAACACGTATCTAGTGCTAATTTGGCAAGACTTTCAATTAAAAAATGTACTAGACAATCATTATCATTCATCATGACCAAAGTGTGTTATAGATTTCATAAAAAGACACGATATGCATGCCAATTTAAACGTCAAATGTGGTAATTACTCTGATTCTAACGACCCTTTGTTTTAGATTAATAGTCACAATGAAAGAAAACCGTGCTTTGACATATGATCAAAAATATAAATCGAAAATAAAAATCAAACGTTTAATTTCAAAAGCTTTTGATAAAGAATGTAGAGAACAAGAGCGATTATCCAGGCTACTTATCGACGTAATAAAAAACAAAAAATATTGAACGAACAAGCAGCACGATCATCATCACCATCATCAATGAAAAAAGATCTAAGAAAAAAAGAAGGCCATCGTCGTCATCGAGCAAATATCAATAAATTAAAACATAAAAATATGAGACTCCGTAAAAGAATATTTGATTTAGAACAAGAAGTGAAACAACTTACTTCATCATTGCCAATGATAAATAAACCTTCGTCACCGGAAACGCCAACACCATCTCCAACAAAAGTCTTCATATCGACTTTAAGTCCAGCAGCTAAAAAGCGAGCAACTTTACGGTTAATCAATGAAGAGGAAAATCTTCCACGTGGTACAGTATCAGCTGTTCGACAGAAGTTTGGTATTAATTTATCAAATCAATACTCACCTCCATCATCAACACCTTCTGAACTTGAAGAAAAAATTATCAATTTCAAGTGCAGAGATGATATATCAAAATTATGCCCAAATAAAAAGAAGAAAATAAATCATCAACAAATACGATATCGATTGAATCATTTGACAGTTCTGCATCAACAATTCAAAGTAGAAACAAAAACTAATGTTGATTATCATACATTCTTACGCTATGTACCGTCATTCGTTGTTAAGCCAAAAGTTGATGATTGGGGTACATATTTATGTATTATTTGTATAAATCCACAGATAAAATTCGATAAATTGAACCAATTAAAATCAACAAAACCAATCACCAAACAATTAGTAAATTCCATGCCAATTGATCTGAATGAAGTATTAAATAATCAACAATCAAATAAACAACTAAAAGATGCTTTACACGAACTTAAACGTGAAAAATTTAGCTTAACTTATAATGAATGGCAAAAAGTGAAAATATCTGGAAGTTCTTCTACGGTATCAAAGAAAGTTCCATTGGTAGCATCGATTGAAGATTTTATAGAACGATTTTTGTTGGAAATTGAAGTAATTTTTATTTCGCTCGTATATTTAGCTAGAAGATTTCTGTTTTTTCATTTCAATAGAACCTTAAACAACATTTGCAACGTGTTCATCAACAATTCAAAGCTGCTAAAGAAGCAAAAGTCGATGCACAACAATCACTTGATACGGTAACAATTCAAATCGACTGGGCTGAAAATTATAATATTCGACAAGCTCAAGAAGAAAAAGGTATCTTACAGCGGTTGAACTAATTTCGAACAATTCAGTGAAATATTTTATTTACGTTTTCATGTTTTAGGTGCATATTATTTTGAACACCATATATCTTTGCATTCAGGATATGTTTGGTCACAACCTGATGCATTTAGTTTTTGTTCAATGTCTGACTGCACAAGTCATATGGCAGAAGCCGCTTGGTGCAGTATTAAAGATCTGTTAGATTATTTGATCAATGATCAACAAAAAAAAAAGAATTAATATCATATCAGATTCTCCGTGCTCCCATTACCGTAATAAAACAACCATTTATATGTTAAATCGATATGCAAGAAAACATAACACTTCAATGCGATGAATTTTTCTAGAGTCAGATCATGGTAAAGGGGTAGCGGATGTTTTTTCCGCCCGGATGAAAAAAATGAACGAATGCATTTCATTTAATCCAACTAAATCATATGAAAAAGCTTTAGATTTTGTTCATGAAATTGAAAACTCTACATCTATCAAACTATTTACTTATAACCAAACTGATGTTGATGACATGAAACAGCAAATACCACGTACATTAAAAACAGTCAATGGAACAGCAGAACTTCATGAAATAATTGCTCAAGCAGATAGGTTAATTTTTGGTAAAAAAACATCCAATCAATCACAATCACCATTGACATTAAGATCTTAAAACAGAAACTTGTTTCAGAAAAAGTTTTAAATTGCAACTAGATACTGATAAACTATAGACGTTTTATCTTCTTTAATTTGCTTCATGTGTGTATAGAAATAAATTAATCTTATAGGAGTGTAAGTGTGTTTTATATTGCTATTGAAAGAAATATTTAAAGATTATTAAACAAAATCTCTAATTTATCTTTGAAAAACACAAACATTAATAAGAATTATTATGAACATAAGTGGAAAGAGAGCGGTGACAGGGCATCCATCTATGCCATCATAGTCTCATCATGCTTAACATAGTGGATCTTGTCGAGATCCATGCAGTTGTGTATGTTTAGTGAATATTTTTTCAAATCTTTTATTCGAAAATTATTATTTTGAAGCAAAAACCCGTTATCGCTGGGTTAACTTAATTTATATCGTGAATCTCCAACGTACCGTAGGGAAGTGTAGGGAAAATATCATTTTCATACACATTCGACATTACTCTATCAAATGCTACACTTAGTTTGCTCGTATCGTGAAATTTATTTTTTTCGATTTTTTTTTTGCAAACGGTACAATGGGCGCGCTCTTCACCCATATATATGTACTTTTTTTTCATTCTGTGACCAATCATATGAAAGTTCCTGAGGAAGAACACTTGTAAAATATAATATATATTTTCGTTTATTATCTCAAATTCATCTTACCTTAGATCCAATCTTGAAGTCAATCTAAACTAAAAGAAAGAATTTCAGATTAGTTCATATTTCCAAATTCATTTTACCATGCATCTGATCTTCGAGTTAATCTAAAATGAAGAACAGATTTCAGTTTAGTTTGTATTTTCAAGTTTATCTCACTTTTGATGTAATCTTGACGTCAATATAAAATGAAAAGAGAAATTCAGTTAAGTTTATTTTTTCAAACCTATCTTATCTCTCATCTAGTAAAACTTACTTATGATTTTGATCCTAGGATCGATTTGAAGTTGAAAACAAGTTAATACAGTGTGGTCCAAAAGTCTCGCACCCGAAAAATATTTGAATATCTCCATTACGGCTTGAGTAAACGAGCTAATTCTTTTATCAATGATAGAGGCATGCTCCAGCTTTATATGAATAAAGACAAGCCTAGAGAGATTCTTTCTTAAGTATCACTATTGACTTCAGCAACAAAAAATTTACTTTTTCACCGATAGGAAAAACACAATGAACATATATCATTTTACTGAAAAAATTAAGTTTCATTGTCATTTTTTAATCGAATAGGCTGTTTTTTTACCATGATAAAGACGTGTTCAAAATTCATATTTATAAGAGAAATATTGTAAAATACTGTTGGGAGGTAACACTATTAATTATAATAGAAAAAGATTCATCTTCTTACGGGTTTGAACATTGACACAAGGTGAGCAAAACTCACTTTTACTGTGATAAATTCTGGTATGCTAGCATCTCTAACTCGAACATTAATAAAGAATTAAGGCTTACTTTTGATATAAAACAAAAGAACTGCGCATGAAATTATGATTATTACGGTAAAAATGGCTTTTGCTCACCTGGTGTCAATTTTCAAACCCGTAAAAAGATGATCTTTTTTCTATTGCAATTTATAGTGCTACTTCTCAACAGCATTTTGCAATATTTCTTTTATAAATATGAATTTTGAACACGTCTTTACCATGGTAAAAAAAACAGCCCATTCGATTAATAGATGACGATGATACTCAACTTTTTTCAGTAAAATGATATATGTCCATTGTTTTTTTTCCTATCTGTGAAAGAGTAAATTTTTTTTGTTGAGGTCAATATTGATATTTAACAAAGAGTCTCTCTAGGTTTGTCTTTATGGATATAAAGCTTGAACATGGCTCTATCCTTGATAAAAGAGTCAGCTGGTTTGTTCCAGTGGTAATGGAGATATTAAAATAGTTTTTTGGGCGCATGACTTTTGGACCCCCCTGTATATATATTAATCCATGTCATATAGAATGGTCCGTAAACGACCTCAAACGACCCAAAAATGGAGAAAAACGACTGCCGTTACGACAATCGTTTGCGTCATGCCGTAAAACGAATAAATATGGCGAAAAACGATATCCGTTATGATGGTCGTTTATGTACCAGCGAAAACAGCTGCCGTTACGATCACCGTTTTTTCGCCGTTTTCCACTTTTTTTCATCGTGTCAACAGAAACACTCTAAAGTCATCCTAAGACACTCACTAATGATTGATGATCGAATAGACACTGTCTATTAAAAAAACGAATACTATTTCTTTTTATTTACATTCCTTCCATCGTCTCGTTCCATACTATTATTGAAATAAATAAATAAATTTTTTGATTTACATTTATCTCGATGAAACATGCATCTGTAAGTATTTTCTTTAAATAAAAATATTTATTTTTTTTATTTTAGAGTAACTTCAACCGAAATACTTATAACAGTAAGTATTTTATTCCCAAAAAAATCATTTATTTATTTTTATATGGATACATTTCAATGAAGCATTTAACACTAAGTATTCAGGTTAAATAAAAAGTATTTATTTTTTTTATTTAGATTTATCTCAATGAAACATTCAATATTGAGTATTTAATTTAAATAAATATTTTATTTTTTTATTTCAGATTTATTTCAATTGAAATACTTAACAGTAAGTATTTTATCCTAACTAATATATTTATTTTTTTTTATTTAGATTTGACTCAATGAAATACCGAAAAGTAAGTCTTATATTTAAATAAAAATATTTATTGTTTTAATTAGGTTTATCTCAATCAAACGTTCAACAGTAAGTATTCTCTTTAAGTAAATACTGTTATGTTTTATTTTAGACTTATTTTAATCGAAATGCGTATAACAGTGAGTATTTAATTCTAACAATTATTTTTTCTAGATTTAACTAAATGAAATATTGAATAGTGAGTATTTATTATAACATAACATTGTCTTTACGGAAGATGAGAAGGGGTGAAAACACAGTGTAAATAAGAATCTAAATGAGCAAATTCCTTCCCTGATATTAATAGCCGTTTCACGTGGGATGTAGCATCAAACGGTGCCGTTTACGTTACAGGAAACAACGGCCCTCAATCCGAGCTGACGGAAAACGGACAAAACACGATGAAAAACGGCGACCGTTTCTCATCGTTTAGGCCAATAATTAGTCCGTTTTTTCACCGTTTTAGGCATTTTAAGACATCGTTTCAGACGGTCTGAATGATGGACCTGGGCCAGCATTACACATTGATTCGAAGTTTGGCAAAATCATGCTTTTTCGTGCCGAGACAAAAACACTCACTGCGTTGCTGTGAAACCGATGCCAATCCCTCAGCTAAATAGAAGCAGCATAACAAACTCAGTAGACGGTTGCTTTCCGCAGAAATGTTTCTTTGGTAGATAAGTAAAACATAATTACTTTTTCTTTCTTTTATCTGTCTGTACAAAAGAGCGAAGTTCATACATTTGATTTTCTATTTGTCAATATCACGCGAGCATCTATTTGGGCTAAGATCAACACTAGTTTTTTTCAATCATCAAAACAAAAGTTTGAAAAAAGTGCCATACACTATCCCAATGTGAAATTCGCAACCAGATTCTGAAGCTGTTTCATAATATTTGTTAACCATTGTACATGTACAAATGTACTACATGAAAATGTGGACTGTTCTGTGTCGTATTAGCATGCTGGTTCTTCGAGTCAACAGGGAACAAACCACTTCTTCAATTAAGCGATCACCAATTGATGCACATGTCTTTTACCACGAGTCATTTCACATCTATAGTAATCAGTCACGAAAACTATTACTCATGAAACTATGTTGACATAATTGCATTGCCTTAGATATTCAACCTTAACAGATTGCATTCATGACACTTTACAGAAAGCCGTATGGATCATAGTCGCCCATTACCATAAACTAGTACTTTTTCATTACAATTTGGCGCACCGCCTCCTACACGATAAACAACTAGACCATTTTTTTATAGATTCTCATTTTGCCATTTGTTAGGTGCTGACGGTTGCTATTCACGGGGGAAAATATATCCAGCTTGACTTCAATGCTTGATAAAGCAGACCCACAAGATTCACTCTGAGGTATTTTGTGCATATTGAAAGAACTACATACTTCAGTTTGGTACGCAGGCAGTTTCTTTTTAGCCCCTTGTCTTTGCAATTATATAGTACCTAGTGACTACTAATGATCCTAGAAAAATGGCTCCGAGTCTGAGTCAAATAGCCGAGAACAGGGTGTACAATATTCGCTCTAAGGTACGTTTGCCTATATATTTTGGGAGTATATACTTCATTGATGAAGTAAAGGAAAAGTGTAACCGATCAAGCTGAAGTTTTCAGGAATGACTACTATCATTTATTTGAACATTTGCTGAAAGTTTCACGTTAATCTGCCTTTACTTTCTAATTGGACCGAAATGTCCCTAAAACGTCTCCCGTCCTTTGATCGTCTATAACATATTAAAAAAGGTTTGGATTTAGATCAAATATTTTAGTAGCCATATGTTCAATTACTTTCACACCTCCATGTGATGAAGGCACGTTTATAAGAATAGTAATATCCTAAATATGACAACAATGGGTACTTGAAAAGTATTAAAATTCATATTACACCTATTCTACTCATGATTCTGGCTTCATTCTTATTTAAGCGAAATAATTCTTACAACGAATATATGAGATCATGTAATCAAAGAATCGAAAATGGTTATTCATCGTAAATATTTCTTAACTTTGTTCGAAAGCCAACTTTTTTTTGTCTAGACAATATTAATATCAGCTTGTTTCAATTTATAAGAAAGTCTTGTTCTTAGTGGTAACACTGAATTTGTTTCTTAGTCTCTATAATGCACTTTATCAATCAAAATTAGACAAAAACCTCCTATGTGTTCAATGTTTTGGACATCTAATAAAGTCTTCTGCTTTGGCTCAAATTCGATTTGATTATGAGTGTGGGGTATGGATATGCATCTTCTTCTCCATCCGCACGACCGACAGACTCATGCAGTCAAAATGACTCACACCCTCATCCCGCGGCGATTATGATAAATGAAGTTTTTTTCCCTGAGCAGTACATTGTGCTAACAGTAAAATGCATCCTCCTTACGGCGGTGTCAGTGTTCGTTTTTTCTTCATCGTTTGTTAACAGTTTACTGACTGAAAGAAATTTGAACGTGCATGGACATGTGAATGCTTGTTTTGTGCAGGTACATTATCACTTTGGTAGAAATTGGTAGTTTACAGTAGATTTGAAGAGTGTAGGTGCTAGTTATGAGGAAGTACGACTGCTGGTGTGTATCTTCTGATAGCTGAACATACACGTCCAACGACTGTTCACATTCACACCTTAGTTTAGATAATGCTGTATAATATCATTTACAGATAAGTACAGATTTTAGTGTCGAATTCATCTCTTTGTATTTTGGCTAATGGTGAATAATATCATGAAAAAGTAAATACGTTTAAATTTTACTAAATCTATAACATGTCTTTATTTAGTGGAATGATGAGAAATATCTCTTACAGATACGATTAGAATTTTGTTGTGAATATGGTCTATGGGTGCGTCATAAGCGTTAGGATGAGATGTTTTGTCTGTGTGTTGATATAATTTTCTGAAAGCCTACACTCACATTCCATTCTTGTGAAAATTTTCCGTATCACTGTTTAATAGCAACAGCGTCTAAAGTACCGTTTTAGTTTTAGAAAATATCTAATACCACATTCACGTCTTGCACAGAATGAATTTTGTTCTTTCGAGTAAAATCAATGTGAATTTTGAAAGTTTATCGAAGAAAAGAAACAAAACCAACATTGTACTTTGAGTTCCTCGATACAGTTTTACTTTGGTTCGATAATAAACAGAACTATTGAAAATATCTTTCTTTTCTGTTCGACTGTTGACGACTTGAAGCTTCATAACAGAATATCGATAATCTATCATCGTGGTTCTATGGTGTAGCGGTTAGCACTTTGGACTTTGAATCCAGCGACCCCAGTTCAAATCTGGGTAGAACCTGACATTTTTTACCTTTTGTAAATTTGTGATTCAAATAAAGCGTTTTCGTTTTCATTCACCACAAACATAAACATGATTTTTTTCTTGTCTCGGAATAGAAATAGATGTGCGGTTTCTTAATTATGTAAAAATAGACGCTTTGCTTCAAGGTGAGTACGTTTGTTTTAGAACATGCGATCATTCCACTCTTGCTATTTTGTTTTGTTCAGTGATTAGAAGCAGAAAAATTATTCAAATACCAGTATCACTTATTACGCCATAGACTAATATGAATGGAAACTATGATCTGTTAGACTGCCTTAGATCGATCAATGCTGGTGGATCATATTAGATGATGATCTTACTTGTTATTCAACATCCCATTTAGATTTCGTAGTTTCGTACAAAAAGTAGAAAAAAACGATTCATCATTTCATCTTCCGTCAAGCCGTAGATAAACATGTTACCGGCATCGAAGCCATAGTATTCTGAATGATCATTTCAAGATGAATGTGCGAATTTCCATAGACTTTTAAACCAGTCTGCACACAAGTCAAGTACAAAGATTAAACTATGAAAAATAAAGAGACGAACGTTCGTTCATGTATTTCATTTTTCTGAACGAAGCGTAAGAAAACAAAGAATATATGAAGATGTCAGTGGAATAAGTACTTTGATTTTGCTTGGCAGTTTTGAATAATAAAATACTTTTAAAAAGCTTCAATATACGATCTCTCATTGGATCCATCAGTGTTTTCGTTGATGGGACCAAAGACTATTTTAACTCAATAAGTTAAAAGAGCACCATTCAATAGTCGAAGATTTAGATCGTTTCTAACACATTAGGACATTGCATATGATCCTAGTGGATAGTAGCGGAAATTTATTCAGAAAAGAGGGAAAAGTCGATAACATTCCTTAGTCGACAATGACTAAACGGCAATGAACGTGCCGAAATCTTATGTTCGATTGAGGTATGAACGCTTTTCAAGAGAAACGACACATACCAAATGTGTTCTGTTTTTAAATCTTTGAAAAAAAAACTATTTATTTGATATTATATGGTTCTGTTTGAGAATGTGTGGACATAATAAAAAGATAATGACTCAAAAGCTCTGTAAAAGTAATAGCTCAATGGACCCCTACAAATCTGGATGACAACATAGGGGTGTAATCATTTATGAGGAAAAATCAATGTGGAACCTCTTTGATGTAGTATATATGTGAACGGAGTTTTTGGTTCTGTAATAGACGATATCATAGGCTTATAACATCATTCTAACATTTAATATAGTACAAAATTATAATCAATATGAATTAAATATAACACATCATGATGCTGATACAGACTGTTATTATTTTGGTGTACTCAAAAAGTGAGTACACTCTGGAATCGGTCAGTGTGTCGCGCCGTCCGGCCGTCCGTTTACACGATAACTTTTGAAAGGAGAGTCAGATCACGATGAAATTTTTTTTTCACAGTTTAGTCTTAACAATATCTCGGTCTAATTCGAAGATGAGAATGATTGGCCGAGCCATTCCTGAGTTATTGCAAAAATAGTCATTTTTCCCTATGGCTTCCTATAGGAAAATCGACCTATCCCCGATTTCGTAAACAACTTTTCCTATCATAGTAAAATAAAACCCCAACTATTATATACCATTCGATAGAGAATTTCACGAGCTACAAAATGGTATATAAAACATAAAGAAATAAGAAGATTAACTCAACGATTACAAAGATA